>JANTCA010058512.1:0-14764 GCA_024741275.1 Chironex yamaguchii
ACTTAGGCGTGTTGCAATGTAAAATCACATGATACATGAGATAGAGACTAAATCAAAACGAGGCTAAAACAAAATAGAAACAAAACAAGGAAGTCTACAACACATCGTAGCTGTCCCAGGCCTCTCCCAATGGCATTTAACAGGCAAAAAACAGACTATGTAACTCTCAGTGATTTTTTCTAACAAAAGGTGTGATCCGACAATCAGAGTAATATAAACACAATTATTGATTAGTTGTTGATTTTTGTGTTTAAAAATTGTTGTTTAGATTGTTTTGTAATTAGTACTACTTTGTGATTTCACAAGTTGTGACTGAAAAAAGTCAATCTGGGCATGTGATCTGGTGAGTTAGGAAGATTCAGGAGTGATAAAAAACACATTTTATTTCTTCCAGCTATGTATGAAGAGGCAAGCTCACGATTATGTACTTTAAATGAAAAGGCATGTTATCCTCCTTAAAACAAACATAAGAGAGGCAAAACATAAACTGATAATTTGTAATTTGTTCTGTTTCTTTCAAGGAACTAAATCCAAATGTTGAGGCAACTGTGTTGTTTTTCATGAAAGAACTAGACAAAGGTTTTTCAGGGTTTTCACATGGCAAAAATGTTTCATTACATAAGGTAAGATTCATAGAGCTTAGTTACAATCAGCTGCTACAATCCTATAATATAAGACTTTTAAGATTTTCTCTTTTGAACTATTTATAGGTTTAGCTAGCTAACTAACTAACTAACTGACTGACTGACTGACTGATGGACTAACTGTCTGTCTGTCTGACTGACTGACTGACTGACTGACTGACTAACTAATTAACTAACTAACTAACTAAGTAACTAAGTAACTAAGTAACTAACTAACTAACTAACTAACTAACTAACTAACTAGCTAGCTAGCTACCTACCTACCTACCTACCTATCTAACTGACTGACTGACTGACTGACTAACTAACTAACTAGCTGACTAACTGACGGACAGACGGACCGACTGACCGACCTACCAACTGACTCACCCACCAACCAATGAACTAACTAACCAACTGACTGACTGACTGACCGACCAACCGACCGACTGACCAACCGACCGACCGACTGACTGACTGACTGACTAACTAACCTAGACAGTGATCCTTTGGTTTTAACTGACTTACACATTGACTTTTGTGTCATCTATACAACATTGGAATACTTGCATTTTGTCACCAGAATACGTGTTTTGATTTTGTCAATTGCTCCTTTTATGTATGAATTCTTATATTGCAATTATGGTCTTTTGTTCTCATTAACCTTAGAGAGGCAATGAAGCAACACTTGAGCTGAAATGGAAGATACAAGGAGGAGTACCTTTGTACTGGAAATTTTATTTATCAGCTAGCAATGATCAGGTAATATTATTTACTTTGAATTACAGTAAACACAACGTTAATTAATTTGTTCATATATAGTGACCATGTAAGTTTGTTATATATGTCACGTATAATGTCATAATATCATGATAGGAGTCTGGGACTAGTCTATGTATATTTTGCAATAATGTAAAAGTATTTCCTCGTGATTTTTATGATGTACTTCATCATTTGTAAATCAGTTGATTTTGGAGATTCTGAAACACAGACCTTCGTTTCTTGCTGCTTCTATTATAATATATTTGGCGACGAGGATAATCATGCAAAGTTCTACTTTTTCTACGATTGCTGGTATCGCTGTGAATCGTCTTGTACCCTATGATGGCCTTTTAGATGTCCATGTCTAGATCAAGCATTTGGGGATTTACTTGCACCATACTAACTGCCCAGGAGACAAATGTCCTGATGCTTTACTTTCGTTTTTGACATTGGATATCTTTGATGCTGCTGTTCATGCATTATCTGAGGACGCTTTTACCAGTTACAACCAGATCACTACGTTTTTGCATGAACATTATGAATGGATCGATCGTTTTTTCCATATGTATGGATTCCGATGTGGATCCTAAGGCCATCTGGCCAATAACCCTCAGTGCCCAGACGTCCAACAAAGGTGCCACACCCAAACATTTCCAGAAAGTGAGTATCAGCACTATTTCACTTTCTGCCGACCATGCTGGTCAATTTGAAGTCCATGTTGCTGTTTGCGGCCAAGATCTAGCTTTTAAGTTGGATACTGGTGCCTCTGTGTCCCTTTCAGATTATAGCTTGTATTCCCAACATTTCTCCAATTTTCCCTTAGTTGCTGCCAGTGCTTCCTGTAGTGATTACTCTCTATGGGAAGGTCTCCTTACCAATTCTTTACAATTCCCAACATTTTAACTCTTGTTTTCATGTCACTGATGGTACATCTTTGTTGGGACATGATTTAATTCGTCAGCTATGTATCTCATTTAACTTTGTGGACACTGTTGATGTTGTACAACCCAGCCGTTTGGCTCACTTCCTCCAACTTACACGTAACTGAAAACCACTCACTGGATTTTGTCCATCACCCCCTTGCTTGAAACCCAATGCCTCTCCTACCAATCAAAGGTTGTATCGACCTCCTCTTAGTATTCAGGATGAGGTTGCTGCTGAACTCAATGCTATGTTTGCTGATAGTATTATTGAGCCTGTTGATGCATCCACTTGTGTCACCAATTGTTTTTGCCTGCTAGAAAAATGGACGCATTCGTGTATGCATTGATCTTCGTGAGGTCAATAAAAACCTCATTGTAGCTATGCACCCCTTACTGACGATCTTTTCACCAAAATTCATGGTGCCAAACTTTTTTCGACAATTGACCTTAAATCTGCCAACCACCTCCTCGAACTTAGCGACTCTGGCAAGGAACTGACTACCTTCATCACCCATGTTGGTATGTTTCGATATAGATGTCTGCCTTATTGTATTGCAACTGGACCAAGTGCATTTATGAAAGTCATGGACCAAATTTTGTTTGTGTTAAAGGGAGTTTGCTGCTATCTTGATGATGTACTGGTTTATGGCGCTAGCCAACAGGAATATAATTTACATCTTAATGAAGTTTTAGAGTGTTTAAGTCACTACAACCTTACTGTCAATGAGGACAAATGGACATTCTTCCAAACTGAAGTCAATTTCTTAGGGTGTCATCTCTCTTCTGACGGTATACTGCCCACCACTGTTGCTGCAATTAGTGATGTGCCTGCCCCTGCTGATGTGTCACAACTACGTTCCTTTTTGGGCTTGGCCCAATTTTACAGATGCCATGTGGATAACTTTGCATATATTGCAGAACCTCTGTGTGCTCTAACTAGGAAAAATGTGACTTTTGTATGGTCCACAGCCGCTTCTGCTGTCTTTTGTAATTTAAAAGAAGCTATTATAAATTCCTTACCCTTAGCTTATTACGATGCTGATCCGCAAGTTGTAACATTTTGAACATGTGATGCTAGTGCTTTTGGTATTTCTGGTGCCCTTACCCAAGTCATTGATGGGACTGAACGTCCAATTTCTTTTGTAAGCTGCCATTTAACAGACACAGAAACATGATATTCTGTTGGTGAATGGGAAGCTGTAGCCTGTCTATGTGCGAATAAGAAATTTCACTTGTTTCTCTATGATCGCCCCTTTACACTGCGCACCAACCACGCATGACCTTGCTGACAGCTAAGGAACTTGGACGTTTGCCAGATGTTACTACTCGGTTCAAACATACGACTGAAATCAACTGCATTTAATAGTTTTGTGGGGGTCAGTGAGCCCATCGGTAAATGGGTCTCTGTTGTATGTCTCATAACATTCCCTGTTTGGTTTGTTTAGTGGTGAAGCTGCTTAGTTTGGTAATCAAGACCACTTCTTCAGTATTAACTACCATTTTGTTTTTGGACTCCTGCTGTAATGCTGAATATGGGACTAAATAACAGTAGGGTTGTTTTTGGCTTCTACAAAACCTTAGGCGTTTGGCCTAGTAACACAAGACATGTCATTGGAACCTTCAATACAAAGAAAGCAACTGATGATTGGTTCTGCGCATCATAATTTTTCAAAATGGCTTTGTAACCTTTTAGAACCAGTATTGAAAATCTATAGCAAAGCCTGTATCAAATATCCCGTGACTTTTGCAAAATTTGTTGAAACTCTCATGGATTCTCATGAAATTTTTATGTGTTCTTTCATCATAACCAGCCTTTTCACTAATGCCCCCTTTGATGAAACCATAAAAGAATGTGCTGATGCTTTATACTGGGGAAAGCTTGAACAGTCATCTGTCCTAGAGGAGGTCTTTATTTAGTTAATGGAATATGCCACTAGAGTTGTTGAATTCAGTTTTAACAATACAGTGTATCTACAAAGGGATGGTGTGGTAATGGGTAGCCCCTTGGGTCCATCATTGGGAATTATTTTTTTCGGCTTTCATAGGGAGCATATTCTAAAAGGAAACAACCAAAAGATGTGTGTTTATTTTTGCTACGTTGATGACCCCTTAAATGATTGTTAGAACTTGGGATTTCAACACAAAATGTAGATGCGTGGTCCATCACGTTACTTTTCAATGCAGGCAAGGGATGCACTATATTGATTGCAACAAATTTTCATAGCTGGAATTTATCCACATAATGGAGATGAGAGACAAGAAGCTTGTGTACTGTGTAAACCCATTTTTCCTGTTTTGCGTACTTCACAAGCATTATGCACCACAGTGGTTTTCCATCCAGTTGCAGGTGAACACCCATTGCTATGTTGCATTGGTTTGCGTGTAGCTCTAGTGCAGTGGTGCTGGGCAGTCCTAACATTGCTAATACACTATTAGCACTTTTTTCCTAAAGTAATCTTAGCAAGAAAATCACAAAATAGAAATTCATAAATTTAAAATCTAAATTATACATCCTGTGTAATACCCTGTAAAGTATATACCCGCTCTTTTCAATTACTATGATATCATAAAAATTAAGTAGCGTGTCAATACTATTTTTGCCTTATTCTATAACAGAACTCGAATTTCTTCCCCTTTGAGATGTTAGCCAGCCTCCATCCTTGCCATGCTATTACTGAGTCAGGTTTAATAGTGAATGCAGGGGAATATTTAAACATTGCATCATATTTGCCTTTTTGTTTGTGATGCAATGCCTGTTTTGAAATATGCTAATGACAACGTTGTGCTATTGATAGGTTCAACTTAGTACTGTGGCTGCCAGAACCATTTCAATAAGTGAGTGAAAGAGACAACCCAAAATGTGCTTTCAGTCTAACAACACTATTGAAAATCAAGCTGTGTAAAATTTTGATGACTGGCATTTACATCAGCAACACCAAAGGGAGGTCTGAGGGGCTTCAGACCCCACATTTTTGCAACGAGAAACGTTTTTGTTTGTTACTATTCAGAAACTGTCATTAGCATAATTTCAAACATTGGTATCATGTGATTGTTAAGTCGTTTAGCAGCAATGAATTATAGTCTCACACTGGCCATAAGATTGTAGTATAATTATGATGCATTCGAGTGCGATTTGCGAAAGTTGTTTCTTATGTCTCTTGATGTTTTACAATTTTCATAAAATCTAGCTATAACCCAAAACCTTTGCATATTGTTTGAAAAAACTTTTCACAAACTTCAAAGAATTGTTTCATACAAACAAAAAACCGACTGTTTGAATTCATTACCCCGTGAGCAATAGTAGTGACTACACAATTACCAATCAGAGCCTTATTAGTTGGTACTGTTTCTTGTCAAAAAAATTTCAAGCATGGTTCTTGAGAGTAATATTTACTGTCTAAGTGGCAGCACTGTTTACATTTTTACAGCGAACAGTGATAAAATCATGGACGATGGTATAAATATGAAGAAATATAATGATAAAATGGGTGTAACCAAAAAGTTCAGGGCATGGTGAAGAAAAATTTTCCTCTTAGCAACTTGTTTTGCCTTCCAGCCGCCCCTGCTGAAAAGGGTTTCTTAAATTTGGGAACATTCAGAATCACCGCCTGAGCTGCACAGTTTTCTGATCGGGACTAGGGGTTGACTACTTTTTAGGCTCTGAAATGGGAGTAGCATTGAATATGGACCAATTTTGCCATAGTTCTAGTACTTAACTGGACAGTGTCGGGTCGTTATTTAGTATCTTCTGTATTGGTGAGCCTAGCAACTGAATTTGGCCATGAATGGCATTACTTTAAACATGGTTTTGAAGCCTTTTGGTTGGCATGTTCATCTTGCCTACTAAAAGCTCATTCAATGCTGCATTAGAGTAACTGACAACTGCCAGTGGTGTTGTCTGATCCTTGAATAACGCTCAATCGTCACAAGTTTTTACGGGCATTTTTCCGAGGTGATGTTCTGTGTTGCCTCCTTGGTACAATTTCCAATGATTTCTGTCAGGCATCTGTAGCTTGACCATCATGATTTTGTGTCAGATGCTTGAGAAGTACCTCGTCAACATTGGTTTTCAGTAATGTTCTTGTACTTCTCTTTTCCGTACCTGTTTGAGGGTAATTTGCAGAACTGTAATCCTTTGCAATAAAAACCGTGGTTTTATACTCATAAACGTAAGTTAGTTTCATGTAGACTGCGCCAATGTGAATAACAAAAGGAAACTCCTCTCAATTCAACAAAAAAGTCCTAAAGCCGTAGAGCATATGATCTAACTCAGTTTGTCAATTTTTTCAAATGCTATTTGTCCTGAATATGTGTGTTTCCTAGCACAGCTTACTGAGGAAAAAGAACTCTAGGGATAGGAACTTCTGAGTTCTCTGGTCTACTAATCCTACAACACTACATGCTTAGTAATCACATGGAGAAAATATATATACTCTTTACTCAGCTTCATTCTGTGCTACGATTGAGCTGTTTACTGCTATAAGAATTTGGGGTTTCTATGATGGCAGTTAGTTGTTGTGGCAATATGATCGCAGTTGTTGTGGCAATAACATACTCCAGCTTGTAGATATATTGGAATCGATGCTGCACTATGTGTGGTTAGCTATTTTAGCTTAATTCATAGATTGTAAAGTGAAGGATTGCTGCACGTGTAAAACAAACAGCACCATTATTACTCAATGTGGTTTAAATTATTATGATGTCTTTTTTTTTCTCTTGCTTAAGTTATCGAAGCAGCTGATCCAACCCTCGTTGCTTATGATAGCAGAGCTGCTGAGACGGCAAAGGGAACTTGGAAAGATTTTGAAGAAAAAGGATAAAGAAATTCAAGACTATAAGGATCAAGGAGCAACAATCTCAAGAAGTATGTTTACTTGCATAGAACAGACACATGTACCTCTTCAGTATGACATACAATTTTTTTTCAGTATAAAGATCCCTTTTTCCTCAGTTGCACAAGTATTTGTTTTGTTCTCGAGATTACGTTTAAGGCATTTTTCAACAGCTACTTCTGAACCATTGACCTTTCTCTGAGTGTTGTTTTTGGTGAAAAGTTCTCTCGTCAGAAAACAAAATTTTAAAAGATTTTAATCACGTAACTGAATGTTATCTGATTTTTAGTTTAATTTCGATCTGTTTAATGTATACTCATATTGACACCAATGAATTTCTTGACCACTGCTTCCTACAGTAGTGATTAATGTTAGTTTTGTAAACGTCTTAGCTGGCATTTGAGGGAAAACATGTTTGTCGAACAGAATCATCTGAGACATAACCATTTTTGCAGCAATTTAGCTTGAGTCAGTTGGTGGAAAATGACCTCGGGAATCAGTGTTTCTTGGCTGAAGGATCATTCCTCCTTAACATGACACACACACCTCACTTTCAGGCTTTCGTTTGATTCTGTTATTTAAGTGTCTTTCTCTCGCTTTTTCTGTTTGTGTAATTCTGCCAAAATGTATGAACAATAGGTGCACAAACACGTTAGTTCATGTTTTATTGTATGTTCAGAAAGAACAGAAAGTGTGAAAGTACACTGACTGGTATTATTTGTCCTTGCAATTGCTGGTTGCCATATCCATCTACTATAGCTTGAAGAATTTATAGGTCCTTATCCTCCCGGAGAAATAATTTACAAATCTGAGCCACGTCGAGAACAAAGGGAACAGAGACCATGGGGCAGTTTTCATTTACCCCACTTATGTAGGGATGTACCCCATAGTATGGATTAAAGGATGGAGAATCCTGCTGGTAATCTATGTGGGGATTGAAGGTGGCGAATTGTATGTCCATTACAGAAAGTACAAATTTGAATTTGTGACAAAAACGTGTCTTTGACCTGATTTATTGTTCCATTGCAAAGTAACCCAGTATCTACTCTGTCTTACAGAACAACTTCTTACCTCGGAATTTAACATGCAAAGCTTTAATAAACAGTGTAATACAAGTCAGGTACGATCAATGACTTCTTATTGTTAATACAAATACGAACTTGTTTGAGCATTTCGGGCACAATAAAACTTTGCTACTATTCAGTGTATTAATCAGTATTTCTTTTATGTGGTTATTTTAAGAATGTAAATATCCCTTCAAATACAGCTATAGATACCTCTATCTAAATGGCTTAGTATTTCCAATTTAATGGCCAAGAGCGCCTAAGCTGGGGGCAGGAGGGAAGGCTGACCTCTTGCTGTCTTTGGAGGGGGAGCATGGGGGCAAGCAGTGCCTTTGGAGGAAATTGTTGCATACGACTAATACATTGATCGATCTCATTGTGTTAGTTTCTATCAGGTTTTTACAGATCCCAATCTATTTATTGGCAAAACATTCTGCTATGGATTAATAAAATAATAGTCTGCAATTATTTATCACTTAGTTAGATGTTGTACCCAGCCTCTTAACTGAAGTGCTCATAGAAAACAGCACTTGTTTCGACAATAGACCACAAAATTTTGTTGGTGCTAAATGAGGTCTGACGATTCCTGCCAGTAGAGTACAATACATTTGCTTCTTCAACTTGCCAACAGCTTGAAATGATAGAAAAAATATTCAGGTATGTCAAGAGCCAGAACAGGTAAACATTGGAAATGTCTTTCAAAATATGACAAGAGCCGTTACAGAGAATTGCAGCATGGGAAGAAGACCCGTGTGTTTCAGAGGATGTGGTTGGTAAGCCTTGCCTTGAGCCTACGTGTCTTCAAGAAACTGAAAAAGAAAAATTCATTGAAGAACAATGGGTTAAAGAAGAGCAACATTTTAATGACAAAGACAGGAAAGACAGTAATATTTTCATACAAACTCTATATAAACAGGGGAACAAATATCTTTGGGGAGTATTACTGAATTTGATTTAATTTACCAGCATAAAAAGTGACCAACAGCTAAAGTACTTCTTGTTTAATAAAAGTTAATGAGGATGTTTTTGTGTAGAGACTACTCGACTGCATTAATGTAAGAATTGTTAAAGTTATGTAGATGTTTTCTGGATATTCTCTGGTTAATAGGCTCCTTTCTTTAAGGACAATTAACAAATTACCAACAGATATTCAGTTATCTGAGGATGTTACCGTCCACACTCCCCGTCTTGTCTTTCCTGTATATGAATAACGATAATGTCATTTGCTACGCACTTGGAAGGAGATGTTAGTCAGGATGGTCCCTGTTAATGAGATAAAGGTTAAAATCTACTCCTGTGGGAGCACATACTTGTTAAAGCAATATGGTATGTAACGCCAGGACAAAATTATAGTAGTGGAAATCTTTCACCATGTGCTCTCAGTGAGAGTCTCGCCTCCTTGCCTTTAGCGCGTGCAGGCGTCCCTGTTAATGGCGTAGTATTTATAATTTTGGGCATCCAGAGGCCTCCTGCAACGTTTGGTCAACGTAGCATTTACATTTACTCATCACACATTTTTTGTCTCCTGCGTCGCCAGATCTTTCCAATGCCAAAGTGAAAAAGTTTAATTTCAACGTTTAAGTTGACCTTATTCGTGGCCTCTTGTTTTAGTAAGTTCGAGGTGAGGTACATCATTTATTATTGAATTTTATCAATTAGAACTTTATTGATCTTATAGGAATTTACCTCTTTATGCGAGATTCCTCATCTTTCCGTGTTTCAAGATGAGCAATGTCAAAGCCTTTACAGATGCTCAATGAATAATCTTTATGAATCAGATGAATCGCAAGGTAATCTACCTTATTATATTAGAACACATAAAGTAGAAGAATACAAAATACTGTCTTAATATATATGACTTATGTATTATTTATTCCGTTGCATTCTGTTCCTCATTCTGTTGCATGACTAAGACCTTGTAGCGCGAAAATTCGCGGACTGATCGTTGTATCTTATTAGTCATATACTAGCCCTATACCAGAAGGGAATGCTGGAAGAGCTGAAGCGGAGAAAAATTATAAATGACTACCACCGGAAAAGAAGACCGACCAGTGTTTTTCTGACTACCACAGAAAGCAGCATCCCAGGACGAGGTAGGAGAGGAAGAAGGAGGATCGGATGGATGTGTAACATCATGAAAGAGGTGGAATGTGGACTACCAGCTCTACAGGAAGCAGCAAGAAGACGAGAGATGCCGATGGTCCTCCGCAGGACTATGGCGGATGACTGACTGACTGACTAGCCCCATAGTACTACTTTTGAGTCAGTTTAACACCGCCACCGTCCGGTCCCAAGCCCGGGACCCGTCCTAGTTCCAAAGGTGTAATCGTCTTTGAAAGCTCCGGAGAAACTATGGGCGGGGAAGTGTGGAGGGTTGGGGTGTGGCGAACCCTGTAAAACTCAGCCGAACAAGCCAGTATCAATAGTGGTCAAAACAATTTCGGAGACCGAGAGCAGTGGAGACGACTGACTTTGGGGCAGTCCTCAATGGATGGTCAACCTGGTCATCGCGTTCAATGGACTTAAGTGCAAGTAAGTGCAAAGTCAGTGGATCAGAATAACAACATACCTTTACAGTGACCTGTTGCTGAACTCGCTGAAGTCATTTTTATGCGTAGAGGAATGTCATTTCACGGAGAGGTAGCCCATTCTCTACTCTCAGTTAGATGTGATATTTACTAATGGAGTACTTTGGAGTTTGTGGCCGGGTGAATACCTACCTGGACATCACAATAGAGGGCTATGAAAATCATCGTTAAACCTCTCTTTATACACAAATCAGAAACGGGGATAAATAAAAATATTTGATCAAAACAGAAAAAAAGGAATTCATGTCTGGAGTACAGGAAGGTTACAAAGGACTCTAAATGTCTGGCGGGAAAAGGGACATTCCAGCACGGCTTGATATCAACACGCTCCCTCGTGTTTGCAAACAAAAATTCGCCAATCCTGCGGATAGAGTCACTTGCCACCTTGTCTGATGGGAGCCTACGGCTATAGCGCATAAATAGGAGCAAGGGCATAAATAGGAGCAAGCGCATAAATAGGAGCAAGGGCATAAATGGGAGCAAACGCAGAAATAGGAGCAAGGGCATAAATAAGAGCAAGCGCATAAATAGGAGCAAGGGCATAAATGGGAGCAAACGCATAAATAGGAGCAAGGGCATAAATAGGAGCAAGCGCATAAATAGGAGCAAGGGCATAAATGGGAGCAAACTCAGAAATAGGAGCAAGGGCATAAATAAGAGCAAGCACATAAATAGGAGCAAGGGCTTAAATAGGAGCAAACGCAGAAATAGGAGGAAGCGCTTAAATAGGAGCAAGCGCATAAATAGGAGGAAGTACACAAATAGAAACGAGCAAATAAGTTGGATTTAAAGAACGTCTTAGAGAATGTTAGATAAATTTCTGAAATTTTATTTTATTTAAGTGCATTCGAAAGGTTATTTATCATAACTTCATTTGTCAGAGTTTTTTTAATTGAATATACAGAATACAAAAGTTGTACTTTTTGAGGGCGTGTACTATGCGTTTGTGTATTCATTGGGAATTGCACACATCGATCCTGTATTAATGGCTTAGGTAAGCTCCAGACTGATAGCTAATTTAGCCGAAAAGCCAACTACTTCACATTCAAAACCTGCAGTGGAAAGCGTTTTTGTCAAAGCCGCATTAGGAACTCTGAATCAGACTGCCTACAGTGATGACCTATTATCTTCTGAATTTGAAATCTGGTTATACACTGCCGCGGAAGTCCGCTTTCCGGATCACATGTTAGACGAACAAATTCTTGTAAATTTCACAGGAAAATCAACTGTCGTAATTAAAGTGTACGTGGATAAAAAAAAGCAGACAAGAATATTGTTTTAAACTGTGGAGCTGTTTACAGCACCCAAAAATACTTGTCGCAAAGCATACGCGTGTTGACACAGTTGAGATCAATACTAGCATTATAGGCTATATGATTTATGCGAGCGGTGTGGTTTATTGAAACAACGCGTTGTGCTCCAATATTTAAAGTCAGTGTATGTAAATTTTTCCGCAACTTTTGGAGTATATTTATGAGCATATGCGATGCCAAGTTTACTACACATAACAGACACAGAGACTGAAATTGAAAATAAGTTGCAACTTGATTATTGTACTTATCTTTGTTTTGCTTGTTAATTATAGCATTTTGTATTTTCTGTTTTATTAGTTTTATGTGCCACTTACTTGTGTCAGCGAGTCTCAATATTTGAGGTTCAGCTGTGAAATGGCATAAAAAAGATCTGTTTGCTCTTGGTACTATCCTTTTTATCCATCACCTTTTGATTGCCTTGTTCATTTAATTAAATTATAAATTACGCCAAAAGTACGTTAAACATTTAAACAAAATTCGTCCTTTCGTCGAGCTGCCTTAGTCCACTAGCTCCTACATCCATGCATGGTTGTCTACTACATCCATGCATGCATCCAGCCACCCAGTGCAATCTTTCACGCACGCGCATATCAGGCATGAATCAATGTTGGCACGCAGCTATGCACGTGTCATTCTGTCAATCCATCTATGCCTCCATCCATGCGTACATCATTTTCATCTATACACTCATCCTTCCATCGATCTACCCACTTACTCATCAATCCGTGCATTGTTTTTTGATATTATTTGCTGTATTCTTTAGTATGAAGACGTATAATTATTGTTTTCTTTTTGGTGAATAATAAGCTGCAATTTTAACTTCATTTCAAAGATGATTTAAAAGAGCAGATGTGTGAAACGCAGCCTGTTTTAGCTGAGGGACGTGCCTGCCACCAAGACCCCACACGTCGCACACCTGAAGCAGAAATATCTGATAGCACTTCTGAAAAAGGCGACTCTGCTGCATCATCTCCTGCTAAAGCTACTTCTCCTTCCGCTTCTAAGGTATACATTGATTATGTAATAATCTTTTATATGGAGTCTTTGATAGTAAGGCACCGATTCGTCGATTTTGGTTCACTAGTATCAAATTTAAATGCCTTAAAAGCAATTATTTTAAAGAATGTATCACCCGAGAACGAAAGTGTTGGCAAAGGACGCCTAAAGGCGGTCAAATGGTGTTAACGCTTGCCACTGGTAAGTATTCAAGTTACCCCAGCAGGCACTGTCTGATTTTGGTATGCACTATCGATAAGCAAATTGGTAGGAGATTGAGCTGCCGTAATCTAGTGGATCTTGCAAACCACGGATTGTGACTTTGAATCCCTGTGACCAGAATAAAGGAGTATACGGTAACGGATCTCCTATCCTAGTACGTTCCTTAACCTTGCCTTTCAAATCCTTTTTCGTCGTTAACAAGCTCGCTGTCATAACTTACTGGTAGTAGGCAGGATCCATCAGGGAGGTGAGGCGAACTGGGTGAAGCACGGAAACCTGCCGCCACAGTGTGCTGCCAGAGAGTAAGGGATCAAGGGAAAGGTTTGGACGTCCTTGGTTTTGCTACCCAGGGGCGAATTGGTGGGACCCTGTTATTCGTATATGTCTTGCGGTGATCTTTTAATGCAGTTTATTTTTGCTTTATATTTGCCATGTGAGCTACACTGAATAGGATCTTAGAAACATGGACTGATTAACCTTAGAATAAAACTTAGGGATGTTTCTGATTCCTTTTTGCTGTACCATTTTCATTGTAATTTATTGATAAGCTTTCGTGCTGTGTTTTGTTGTTAATTATAACCGTTTTCTTGTTTTAAATGTGCCCTCTAAATCACATCAGTGTTGTCCTATAGGCTACCACCAGTGAGATTTAAGTCCGTATCTGAATCACCTTTTCAAAGAGGTTCCTTCCTTACTGGATTTCCTTTCTGGAAGAAGCTGTTCTGTGTGCTCTTAGTGGTTATGACAATAGTCAAGAAACCAAGAACTGTCTGTCCCTTCCTTTTGAATACTGGTGTCTCTTCTGGTTGATGGTATTAACGTAAGTGATTGAAATCGTTTGAACTGTCGTCCGTCGTAACCCTAGGTTGCAGTTAAACATGAGGAGCTGTACCAGAAAGAGGATTTAAATTCCATCTATTGTATCAAGCGCTGGGGATGTTCACCAGTATCTTTATAAAAAATAATAAACTTAGCTTGTTAACGTCGTTAACGGATTTATGGTTTTTTTCAATTACACGACTCGATCCACTTAGCAATTTGGTCACAACTTTGTTACAACTATTGTCAAGTAATAAGTGAACTCATTTGTTGAGATTGAAGACATTGGAGTGAGGGGTATTATCAGTGGCGTATCTATGGAGGACTGAAACGAGGGGTGTGTGGAGATTGTCGTCGAGATATGATCAATAACACGTAACGGAATCGGTGAAATAATTAGAAGTTATGAGAATAGTCAAGAAACTAATTGATAGTATTAACGTATTCCATTCTAGTTGATAGTATTAACGTATTCTATTCTAATTGATAGTATTAAGGTATTCTATTCTAATTGATAGTATTAACGTATTCTATTCTAGTTGATATCATTAACGTATTCTGTTCTAGTTGATAGTATTAACGTATTCCATTCTAGTTGATATTATTAACGTATTCTGTTCTA
>JANTCA010058523.1:2063-16943 GCA_024741275.1 Chironex yamaguchii
TAGTAGATAAAAAGGTAGCAATAGCGGAGCAGATAAAAGTAGTAGATAAAAAGGTAACAATAGTGGAGCAGATAAAAATAGTAGATAAAAAAGGTAGCAAAAGCGGAGCAGATAAAGGGAGCAGATAAAAAAGGTAGCAAAAGCGGAGCAGATAAAGGGAGCAGACAAAAAAGGTAGCAATAGCTGAGCAGATAAAAGTAGTAGATAAAAAAGGTAGCAATAGTGGAGCAAGTAGTAGATAAAAAAGGTAGCAATAGCGGAGCATATAGAAAAAGGTAGCAAAAGCGGAGCATATAAAAGGAGCAAATAAAAGTAGCAGATAAAAAAGGTAGCAATAGCGGAGCAGATAAAAGTAGCAGGAGTAGATAGCATCTACTTACAAAGGCAGCAAATATGCACTCACCAAATATGCATGTCCACACCATTCACAACAAAGGCTTTGGCTGCACCAAAAACAGTTAGATATCGGCATTAAACAATACGGCAAGAACATGCTTACCTCGTTTTTTCATCGCATTTTTTCCATAGTTTTTCTAGAATTTCCTTCTTGCAAAGCTTAACTGAATTGACAAGCATCAACACCTTTTCCGTTTCATTTCCTGTTAGATTCTTCAACACTTGCGAGGGTTCCATAGTCGGGCTGTACTCATCGACGAACGTTTTGAGTGATGTGTGGATGAATTTAACTAATCGATCCCAATCTGCATCTTTCCATTCCAAGAGGAAATCAGGTTTTTCAACTGGTGGGACACCGACGATCAGGTTCCCTCTTGGTACTAAGTTTTCTGTTGGCCAAACAAGAACACTACAGTTAACTTCACGAGTTAATACAAAATCAGAAACACCCTTAGTTGATTAGTCTATTTAAAGCCGAACACTGCAGATTATGCTATGACAAGGATGCTAGTGTATTCAAAACTGGACTGGAAACAAGTTTGTTGCAACCAGCGTTAGGAAAATGCACCGAGAGTCCTTCCCTATGTACTTCGAGGCTTACGAAATATGCAGGTGCCTCCATTTCACAGCTTATATTCGACATACGCTGTTCAGAATTTGTTTTAATCTCCATTGCTGCCGACGGAAAGCCACCTAGAGCAGGGCAGGTGAGTTGAGAATTACATATCTCGTCGTCTTTTAACACAACTGACCACAGTCGTCAAGACGATTTTACAGTATGGGCTCGATAAAACGAAGAAGGTCCCAAAAGGATTAAGGAGCTACGGAGTACTTCCAACAGCATTACTTCAAATGCAGAAATAGTTGACAATCAAAAACGAAGAAATCGTAAACAGTAGTGAACGAAAGACAAAACTTCAAAGCATACATACCAAGCCATTCTGGCTGCTCAGACTGAATAAGACTTCCACCTTCTTTCCATAACACTAGTCTTTGGTACGTAACAGCCAAAACACTGCCATCGTTCTTGGAGAAAGGGTACAAAATGTATAACCCGGTTGCATTGAGGGATTCGATTTTGAATTTCAGTTCATTTCCGATAATGTTGTAGGAGATCATTGCCGACTTCTGAAGTGGATTCTTCTCCGTTTCTGCTCCGTTTGTGATCATGTCCACTGCATCAGTCTTCTGAAGAGAGCAATTGGTACTATCAATTACCTTGGTGATGTTCATACCAAGCTTCTGTCTTTCCTCTCCTATGAGCACCGCGAAGTCAGCAATTTGGTATGTCGTGTTGCAGATACCAAAAACGGAGACTTCTGGCTTGGTGAATAGAGCATTTGATCCGGTTTCCTCATCTTTTCCTTTGATGTCCAAATGCAAAAGGTTCAGAACACTTTTCTTCATATCCAAAGACCATTCAGGGTCCTCACCTTTAGCATGCACAATATTAACCAGTCCATCCTTGTACCCAAATTTGATGGGAAGAATGAGATATTTTCTCAGGATTTCAGCCAAGGGAGAGGCCATGTAGACCTTTGTAAATCCACGTGCAGGATCCCTGAGAACCTCCATGATATCAAACTTTTGGATCTGCGAGAAAATATTTTAGATTTCAAAAGTTACCGTTCCCAATGCAAAAGACATTTTAACATAGCGAAAGAAAGTAGTCCGTGTTACGACTAACCATATTCTCCGTCCAAAACAACTCCTATGTTCTTTTACTGACATTCTGATTGGTTAGCTGCCTTTCAAAGTGCATCGTGCTACCATGACAAGAGCAATTCCTTTTAATGCTTAGCCTTCTGACATTGCCAAGCTTGCAATGGGTGTTACAGATTATACTTGCAACGCTTTACACTAAATCAGGCGGTGTCACGCGTTAAATTCACTATACAAGCTATTCAGAGCACCCAGGTCATACAACTAAACTAGGTCGAGTCTAGGACCTCTTTATCAGAAAGCTATATGTATTAACGCACCATTCAGTTGACATTAAACCGCTTTTTTGAGCCGCTGTTATTTAGGCTAAAAGGGAGCCGGGTTAGTGGTAAGGTTTATCCGTTGGAAATAACGGTCCAATACGCGTTCTGGACAACCTAATGCTTCAAAGTCATAGAGATGTCAACAGTCAACAAAAAATGTATAGAGCACAAACCTTGAGAAGCACTTCATCTTTTGTAGGAAGGAAATGCAACTCCAAAGTTGCATTCATGTGTAGTTTAGTGTACTGCTTCTCTGCCCCCGTCACCTTCACTTTCATCATGGCCGTGTAGTTGTATACATACATGCCTGATGGCTTGTAGCCCCCTACAGTATAAAGGAAAACGCAATGGATACCAGATGATCGTTGGGCACTTCAAAAAAGTAGAATTAACTATATGGAATACAAGCAATACCGATAAAGTCTACGCGCTCTAAACCTGTTGTTTTGACCTTGGTAAAAACCTTTTCCATGGGCGAGTGATTACAACCGCAGAAAACTTACGTCGCATCCAACAATGTTGTATCAGGAGCTGAAGCAAAAAAGGTTCAGAGGAATGGACTCGTCAAGTGCGGACGCTTCCTCGAAAACCGCCCAAAAAAATAAACGGAAGTCAAGAATAGTATCTTCAAGTTACAAATAAAACGGCTTAGCAATTCTTACAAGTCATCTTGTTCTATCAGCGAATGACCTAACAAACCGCAACTGGCCCGGTCAGGAGAAGCGGAATAAACTTAACATGAAGAACAAGGAAATACATGCATTCGAGTTTTTTTCCAGGTGAACAAGCGCTCATTGTTACAATTACGCAAAGTTATACAACTTAACCCCAAAAGAAATCACTACACTGCACAGGCAATAATGCAAAAATCGTAAGAGTTAAAAACTCAACTTACCACGTTTGAAATACGGCGGGGCCGCAACTAGAAAAATAAGGATTGAAAAAAAGTGATTATACTCATACAGTCAAATCACCAGTCAAAGAGATTCGTAAAATATAAAAAATGTATACCAACGGCGACAGTTCTTTCTTCGTTTTCTGGTGTGGAAAAGGCGCACCTTAGCTAAACACTAACACCCTCTGCTATTACAATCCACAAGTGTTACGTTCCCAGGTTCACCAAACAGCTGCATTTTCTTTGACGGCATTATCCTCCAGACAACACTTTTACTGTATTCAGGCCCCCACTATGGTAAACAAATTACTTGTTTGCTTTCGACATCATGCATAATATCTGCCTCAAGTGTGTTTAAAGGATAATAAGCTGTTGCCATGGACCAAAACCATGCACAATGTAGCCCGTTTACTAGTCCGCAAACGTAAAATAGCCAACAACAAATTGTTTTGACGATCCCCTCTGCGTTAAGTTACAGATGCAGTCATATCACCACATCACAGAAATTCGAATCTGATAGTGAAGCATTCCTCGTTGTCCAGGATAGAAAAATCCAAGTGGGCAGCAGCAACACTATTTTGAGGATGGCATAAGCATTGCCAGTCAATGAAACAGAAAACATACCTGGAAAGTCCCCTAGTCAATTTTCACAGCGATCAAAGGAAGAGAGACGAATAATTTAATGCAACCTACGCCCGATGTACAGGTCGCCTTTGTTGCAAAGACATTGCTGCTCATTCCGATAACCAAGCGCAGATTGATAAAGCTGCGACAAAATGTTCTAGGTTTTCTTCCATATGTCATAACTGAGACATCACTTTAACATTGGTGCTTCGCATAATGATTTTCAGTCGACGTCAACCCTCTTCACCTTTTTAAAGCAGAAACTAAGCTTAAAGGAAGACGACAGGAACAGGTTGAGTTATTGCCAGTGTCTTTAGGCCTTAAGGTAACTAGATCAAGATGTGACGACACATCGATACTGTGCAGGCGACAACAAGGCCTCCATCAAATACAGGGCTGTTTGCCATTCTTAAGCTTGCAGGTTCCCCAGCCTATTGTCGCATTACGGAACAAAACAGCTCAACCTCAAAAATAAAGTAAATTTCAACAAAACCAAATTAAAGTATGAGAGACATAAATCCTACGCCAGCTAATTTGGAGCTTAAACCATTCTAAAAATGCCTGCTATACGATGCAGAATGGTATTTAAAAATCCAAAATGCGCTCCTTATACAAAATCATGCTCCTTTGATACTAGCAGTATTGGAAAAAAAAAATTAGGTCCAGTAACCGCTCAGTTTACAATCGTACTGCATTGCATCATAAACCGATGTACACTATAAAATTAATGTACTTACCAGCACAAGCAACAACTAACGCGAAACAAAGTAGAAACTTCATCTTCCTTTCTTCCGCTTCCAACGCACCTCTTCTTCGGAGGACTGCCAGAATTTTCACTTGCTTTGACTTTTATACAAAAATTGGAACAATACAAGAAACTTGATGTTGGCAGAGTATCAATTTTTCGCATTAAACAATATGAGCATGTCTGAGTAGTCAATATCCCACACCAACAACGCAACATGTACCTACGTCTATTGTTCGTGTGACCTGTCCTCACTGTATCGGGTTGCATCTAGTTATGTCATTCGAAATGTCATATGTCAACGACAGTACAAAAATAAAGGGCACATTTTTGATCGATTTCATTTGATCCCTGACAAAACCGTACCGTTCTGGTAACACAGTCGTGTAATTGGGTGTCCAATGAGCTGGCTTTTTCTACAACGTTCAAGGGTATAGTTAAAAACAACCATGGAAGATGATTCGTGGTACGTGCTTTACGTTAGGCAGAATTTATACAACCGTGCTCCAAAATGTTAAAAATGGGAAAGTATTCTCAAATTATTAGACAGTAACAACAATACTTCGACGTGCGTTAAAAAACACAGTTCTTTTTTATGTATGGACCGTTTTGGTCGAGTTTGCAACCAAAAGACTCGTGTCCGTAGGACGTCTTGATGGCATCCAATATGTTTTCTTTGGCATCTAGTCTAAAGAGGCCCACATGAACATACAAACATGAAGTAGAACAAATGTCACATTACAGATAGCTATCATCCATGACTTTGACAGGGCCTTTTGTAGGTCACCTCAACAAGTCGACGAGGAGGGAAAATACTTAATATACCCCCATGTCTTTGCCCCTGAAGGGGCCAGGAGAATTTGCAATATAATCAAAGTGAAATAAAATTATATGAGAACATACACCTGCACATTTTCTAGAACAGGTTATTGCACCGGGTACTGGCGGCCAGTGTTCTCTATCAAGGTCGTAATCTCTTAGAAACAAAACTTGGAAAAAGATAATTAAATTTAAGAGGAGGGCGCATTATTCATGTTAAATTTTTTTAATGCTTTGCTCTTTGCAGATGGGTTGATCACTACTATGTGAGGAGAATTCTAACGAAAATAGTAAGCAGTAAGAATGATAGATAAGAGGAATCAAGGCTAATGTTGGACTTCAAAAATTTGAAATCGTGTTCACATTTGTGATTCATTTTCAATTGCAAGAGAAAGTCAACAAAAAGGTGACGTCCATAGTCAGTGGAAGAAACGATATTAAATTAAATACAGTCGATGTTAGTGGGGCATGTAGCAATATTTAAGCTGACGATAGCACATTTTGATTTCTGGGACTCTTTACTCAACTGTGGACCAAGGTCAGAAGTCAGGCATAGCTGAATATCATCCCTACAAGACTGACACCCTATTCTAAAACAATACAAAAGAATAATAAGAGGAAATTTTCTAAGAGATTACTGAAAATGGCTGTTTGCCAGCTGGCTGAAATAAGGTTAATCGTTGTATAGGGATGAAATGTTAAGAGTATACATATTCAACGTCATTTCAATTGTCATTTTGCTTAATAATTATACCGTCTTGTCTTTTCTATTTTGAGTGCTGTCGTTGCTTAACACTCTTACGTTTTGTGTTACATACATTTTACCGATGCTTTCTTGGATGTGGTTCACGCGCTAAAACCTTTCCTAAGCTAACATAGATGTCTTGCGAATCGAAAGCATAACACGAAATATAATATTGTCGATAAAAACAAATGCAAGTTCAGTATGAGGTACAATGACGATGTTTAGGATTATGGTTATAAGGTCTATTTAAGGAGCTTGTTGTAGAAAGCAACTTAAAAATACGTCAGAAAAGTAATTTATTGCAGAGGTTAGGAGTCATGTTTTATTTTCATGCTGCTTCTCTCAACAGATGTCGCAAATCATACTACTGATTCAAACCCCATAATGATTTAAGAGAGATACGCCACCGTTGTAAACGTTCATGTCTTTTGACTTCTACTCGCTTTGATCTCCTCATACACGAAATTTATTAATTCGTGCACGAGTAGAGAGTCTAGAGGTGCCTGCCAGATTGGAAAAATGATGCATAGCTCCAGGGAACTTTGAAACATTGGGATAAGCTTTATTGATTCCTTGTGCCAATGGCATGGACTACATTTTTGGAATTCAAGACTCCTCTGCCTACCTTGATGAGGCTCTTACACGTACGATTAGCGTCATTACGATAATCAGGGTTGGTTGTAAAATTGTCCTCGTTGTAGTGTAACAAAAGAAAGAAACATACAGCTTGCATTAGCCTCGGGCTCATTCATAGCATTGGGAATGTTGCTCAACTTAACGACACTTCTGTCCTTAATCAAATCACTTGAATAGGATGACTACAATCAGCATGCAAAAAAATTTTCAAACTTAATAGTTTGTTATTGTAATTTGAAATGAGACGTAATTTGAGCTGCTGTGACGCCGACTTTTATCTATGGTGTAAAACCTTTCTCGGAGAAATTGATGCATAAATACTCACTCAAAGAGGGATCCTGTTTATTATTGATTTTACCTGAAAATACGCCCAAAATATTGAAGCTCCAGACAGGGTCGCTGCAAGCGCAGGGAACTGGTGACCAAATCCATATTCAAATTTTATGTCAACGACCAGAAAATCTTTGTGTTAAATCAAGAAATTCTTTCTGCTGGGGAACAAAATTTCAATTTGTTGGTGTTGTAGCTGCGTATGCACTTTGCTGGTCTAGATTACTACAAATGCAAACAGCGATAGTTGCAACCTGTAGTCTTTGTCGGCTCAGTGGAAGCCATGGATAACTGAAGTTTATCATGTTATGAGTTGTTAGCTTTTTTTGACCTATCTTTCGAGAGATCCTTCTAAGCCTGATGATGGACCAAGGTCCTTCGAAATGTAGTTTAAAAATAGCTTACGACTTACGCTATGATAAACTTCAATCCGGTGATAGCCGTAGTTGCAATATTCTGTGGAATAAAGGTATTTATTATTATAACTCCAGTTGAAGTAACATTTATAGGATCTATAGGTCTACTCTATACCGTAAATCTTCGAATTAGTCTCCTGAACGATCAGATCTCTTCACTGTAGCAAATAGCAAAAGATAGAAACGCTCTAATTTAAAGTCTGCATCAATTCATTAGTTGAGATACAGCTCAAAGAAAGACATTAAACGTGCATCACTGAATCCAGTGTTGAATCCGCTTTCCAATGTTAGATTTTTTTTCTTATTAACAAACTAGTGTTACTGAAATTGGCTAAGGTAGCCAAATAATTTGGCAATAGACATTCGAGATTTCGTTTAAAATTGAGCTTAAACCACAGCCTAACCTTTGTTGTCTTCTAGGTCATTTTCATTACCGAACTGCGTCAAACAAAAGTTACCCAAAAAATTCATGTAACATTATGCTCTTGAAGCAAAGACGTTTATATTGCATTAGGCGTGTCATATAACGTGAGCTAGAATATATTAAGAAAGTAGAAGATCAATTTTTGTTTAGCCACATTTGTCACCCAAACGTATTCTAGTTGCAGTGTAAACTGCATGAAATAGTGGCCTCTTTAATAGAATTTATTAGTTTCTTTCTGCAGCTAGAAAACTGGCTGACAAACCAAAGCTATAAAAGGAAGACAAAAACTCAATGCATCGTTATCACGGTCTATCTTGCAGTCGTCAAATTAAGATCGTATAGTATCTCCTTGAAAGTACATATCACATTAAATATGTTGCTAGCTGTCTTTAATACGGCTGAAAGGACTTGCAATAATAATGTAATCAGTTGCAAGTGTTGGAAATTGATCTTCAATTCTTGGAAAAGTCCGTAATGAGGAACAATTTGAAACCATTTTCAAATACAACAAATTGGAAATAAGAGTGCAGCTGACGTGCTTCGAAATGTCCTCGGAAAACCAAAAACTCCAAGTAGACAGCCCCCTCGAGAATCCCTGAAATAATATCCAAGGCATAAATATCTAGGAAATCATTGGATCTACAATCAGAAACGAAATTAATAGAACAGAAGCGTACTGATGTTCCAGTGTAAAGTGTCAATATTCCCCCTCCCACTTGTCAAAATACAGCAAGCCAGGGCCTTACCAGGTGTTCTCCCGTAACATCTTTTAGATTCCTGTTCTCGTACTTCATTTTTATAGCAAGTAATGCCTTTGAACTTATTGGTTTTAATACATTTAGGTATTGTATAAAAGAGACTTTATTCTGATATTTGATAACATTCAAAGTACTATGCCTGAAATCAGTCGTTTACACCTGTTGGACCAAAGTTGAGCGAGAAGAAAAAATATAAGATCTAATAGCTCAGAAAATGCAATCAGATTTTGGTAGTACAAATGGGCTTGTCCTCGAAAATGCAATAATTTGTACTATATGCCTTTGACTGACATCTTGCGCCAAGATGCTACATGTCTCAGGAGTGGCATCTTATAGCTAGACACGTGACAAGAAAAGATTATTTGTAGTGCCTTCATAGGATTGTCTTTGTGCTGTATTGTTACCCACCCGTTTTTATTCTACGCTGGTTATCAGGAATTCTTTGTTCATTGGTAATAATCATGGTGTTAATATGATGATGATCTGATGATGGTACTAACCCTACCACATTTCATTGTTATGAATTACCAAGCCCCCAGACAAGGCAGGTCTGGGAAAGACGTATTGAACAAGAGAATATAAATACGAAGCAGTAGGTTTGGTTTATTTCCTATACTAGAGAGAAATCTGCCCCAACTTTATATCTCACACCAATGTACTTTATCTCTTTTAACTGACCAATCTACAAAAATTCGTTTACTAGGAAGAAAACGAATATCGGTCATGAGGTCTCTCCAGGCAAAAGGAAAGGTTTCGAAATTCGAAACCTTCATTAGAGAAGTGGCCTCCGACTATGAAGGTGCGATGTTTAAACATAATTAACTAGATTCAAAGCAAAGCACTAGGAGTCCACCTTCAAACTGGCACAAAAAATCATTTCTTTGGAATCCGAACCTACATAGTACGTCGCATATATCTCACGAAGCAGTTTTATCGAGCCAAAAATGTGGTATCAACGATAATAATTTAAATGACAATGCTTTGGACACATCAACGTCGCACTCTTTCTTTTTCGATGGGATATACTAACGGTTGCCTTGCAGTTTAAAGATTTTCATGTAAGGGAAGTGGACTTTAAAAGAATAAATGCTAACTGAAATGTTGCCGTAGCTGGCATGTCAGTCTGTCAAAGCTTTGCATTGGTATAAGGCAGATGTTTCAGAATACACGCAAGATTGGCATGCAATGCCAGAAAGAACAAATAACTCAGCGTTTGTTGTTTTGTAATTGTTGTTGTTATCATAAACGATACATGTCTAATCGTCATCACTAACTTGGCAGTAAACTGTTTTTTAAATACAGACGACAAATTTCCGTCATTTATACAGCCAGTTTTATAATTGGTTTGCACATGACCACATCAGTTAAAGGAACTTGTGACGCAGACAAGGTTATTTTTAATCCCAAATTATTTGTGAATGCTCCAGAATATAGCTAAAATTTCTATGTTTAAGTCAAATTGGAATGTATCTGCGTTAATGGACTGTACTTCGAAGACTAAAAAGTTTTATGTTTCATCAATATCAAAATACTTGCTGTGTAGCAGACATAGATCATAATCATAATTAAGCGTGAAAAAGAACTGTAAACCCGATAGTTTAGTTAATGCCTTGTTGCTAATCGTAATTATTCGTCAGTTTTTACGATTCGACGTTAAGTGACGTCATTTGGAGCTGTACATCTCTCACTATCAGCTAATCAGGGTATGCTGTGCATAATCTTAAGTGGAAATTTATCCTATTCCCGGTCTTAACAACTACGTTTTAATAATGGCATAATCAACCTAGCCAGCAAGAAACATTGCATTGCTCTACAAGATGTTAGGCTTATGGTGGATCACGTCAATGACGAGAAATTCAACCCCGAGAGCATGATGTAAATTCTTTCACGTAAACATGTTGAACAGCAATTGAATAAACACGACAAAGACGTTTTGCTAACCATAAATCAAGCTTTAAGTGTGTTTTCAGTTGTCAAAGGACACTAATACTTCTACAGAAGGGAACTGTGAATGACATTAATAAACAGTACATCTGATAACTGTTAGCTAACAAATCCATTCAACCCCTTACTCCTTTTGCAGTGGAAACAGGTAGCTTTCTTGTTCAAATATTTGATTATAGGCTATGCCATAGTTATTATACTGATCCCGTACAAAGACAGCCTATATAAATACAGTAAGCTCCCGGTTATTCGAACCTCCAACGGAAGTTGAAAATTGGTTCGAATAACCAAGGGTTCGAATATCTGAGATTTAGAATTTCTATATTTCACAAGATTCAGCGGGAACTGTGAAATGGCAAGCTTCTACAAGAGATTATTTGTATACCTTATTACGTCATATTAAGCCGCGTATGTAATCAGGCCGCATTAAATTAAGCCGTGCTTTAATTAAGGCGCACTTGACAAAAGTTAGCAATTTAAGGGGTTTTAATTAGGCCGCGGGAGTCAATGGACAGTTTGAGAAATAATGCTTTTTAAAAATACTCCTTCTATTTTCTCCTCAACGCCAATTTAAAAATCTATGCAAATGGGTCCTATGAGAGTTCCTGTTCGCTCCTTGCTTTCCTTACAGCTTCTTTAATACCTGCAGCACGGAACCCGGCCACGATGACATTCTTTCCTGCGTCCGACCTTAGATATTCCATGACCTTCTTCAAGGTCTGATAGTGAAGTGGCAATTTTAGAGGAACTGAATGCCAATATAAACAGCAGTGATGATAAGAATGTAGAGGGGTCAAAAAATTTCATAAGCACGCCCTCTTTCCTCAGGCTAACGCCCTCTCCAGAAACGCCCGTTTTACTCTGGAGAAACGCCCTTCCTAGCACACGATGTTGCATTTTAGTAAAATACAATACATAAAAAAGCGATTTTGTTGTTGTCAAAACAAAAGTAAAAAATGATAAAAACACAAATTACATTGAATTACCCTACATCCCCCTAATTCTATGCCATTTCTAGCAAGATTGGAGCCATGATACTCAAAAGTGGGGGCAACTTCCTCCCATACCTCCGTGGTTCCACTACTGCATACCAGTAGAGGAACATCAGTAGAAACTCATATGTAATGTTATGTTAATATATACTCATTTGTAATAAACATTATCGGAATTTGAATATTCTTTGGGAGTCAAAATACCGTCGCTATATATAAATCAAAGTAGATCCGCATAAGCTACAGGAAAACTGAAGCTTTCAAGTGCTAAGCTGCAAGGAAGTTTGTTGCTAACAAACCCTTTTAACTATTGGTGTTAACCTTAACTGTTTCGGGGAATTCCATGCTGTGTCTATGTAAAATAAGATGTGAAGGCCTCCTATTTGTTATTTGAAAACGCCTTTACCTTGATAACTCCTTCCGTAACGTAGCTTGTGTGCAGCATTAAAACGGTCTTTTCGTACTTGTTGCAACAAACTGATCATAAATAATAGTTACTATGGATGTTTATTACACGGATCTGTGTTCTTAATAATGAATTTCGTCTGCTTGCTACAATAAAGCGTTAACAATTTGTCATGCAGAATAAAAAACTAAATAATTGTCAGGTTTTATGATATTTTATCTTATGCAAACTCTATCTTTTATCTCTTATCCTCATGTCCAAAATCACATCATGCATACATTGATCTTTATGCTGCTATGAGTAACTGAAAGGGGCACATTTTCTCACTCGTTGGAAACAAAAAAAAAATCAAGAAGCAACATTTTAAAAAGCAAGATAAATCTTGCATATTGAGCTTAGAACTGAGCACATTCAGTGGCTGCAGGCCATATTATAATGCCTAAACAAACATGAAAGACACCGGCAAATGAAGAGTCTGTGCGTGAATCACTTATAAACCACACAAGTCCTTAACTGAATGTTAGGGTTAACAAAATGAAATGTATATGCCTTCGATATGCTATACTTTCAATTGTTGAATTTCTTAGGCATCGACATAAAGCGTCAAGCTTTGGGTGCAATACAACTACATGAGACGTAACGTAAAACGAGCCTTGCCTTTGCCTTCAAAGCAATTATTTACCAAGGTTATTGCCTTTGCTGAAAACATATTCGACAGACGGCATCAGTGCAAGAAAAGTTGGTTAGATCTCCTACTCAATGGTTGTAAGAATGGCATTGTTTATCTTGCAACCTACATTATTTGCTTACATTCTTTTTGTACAAATGACAAGTTCTGTTTTTTGAGCAGAAGCTCTACTGCAGAAACTATTTTTAACCAGCCACCTTCCAGAAAGATACGACCACAAGGCTGACGCATTGATACGTTTGATTTACCAATATCAAAAATTAAATTTACTTTCGTCTGAAGTGGCAGTGAATACAAGTCATTTTAATAAAGAAGTAAAACATCTATGTCTTCATGAACCAAAGACTAGATTAAAGTGAATGACAGTCCCATTATTAATAGATCTCCATAAAACTTACAGTACTAATTAACATAATAGAGATTGCAAAAGAATCTACAACTTTTAGCTCTTTCTATAAAATGGTGATTAATACGTGAGCAAACTGACAACTGAATTATGTGTGTGGCTTGAAAGTTAAAAAACAAACAAACAGAAGCTCAGAATCATTTGCTTATTTCCCAAGCGTTGAGTTTCATCGCCTCTTGCATGTTTTTACGTCAACTTCTTAATTAAATATAGAAGAGGTCAATCGATTTCTTTACCTAACGTGACCAGGCTACAAGACACCCTAGGTTTAAGCTTTCTTTTAATCACCTGCTGCTAAATTTGTTTCGCTATTTGAGTATCTACGTTCTGCAAACATGCCTGTGTAATCTACATGAAGGTTACATAAATCATGGTTACAGGTGACAGTTTTGAATCTGTCAGATACATCGGATTCACGTGTTATATTCCCAAATTCCTACGCGTCTTAGGTATTTTAACAAGCATCAAAATAGAGAAAGACACACAGATCAGGGAATTTCTAAAATCAACGTAATTTAAGGAACAATAATTCCAGTCGAGCCATTTGATGTCCCTAAATGCCGTACTGAAAGATTACATATTTACTACGGTACTACCAAAGGGTGTGCGACAGTAATTTGAGCAACGATTGCTCTGTTGCTAAATTTTATTTAATTCTAAACTTTAATACATTTGGGGTGAATCCCTAAAAATAATTCTAGGATAGTCTGAGAATGTTACAATAGTGTACATAAACTCAAGAGTATATTTAAACCGGAATTTCTTGCTTACTACATATGCAAGATCTTCCTCTCTCTCTCTTCTTCCCCATCATGTGCTATCATACCCTCTCTGGCATTTGACAATCTCATGGACAAACATTCTCCACTTTGTACTGACAATGCTCGTGAACGGTGCTAGGTCTTCAATTGCCTCCTTGAAACTTCAATAGACTTTGATTTCTCCGTCTACCTATCTTTTAAATAAACTCCATCTTGCCCGTGATGAGGCTTTTCTGCACCCCACTATCTTCTCTCGTTACAAGCCAAAGGTTCCGAAGAATCTGTATTTGGATCTAATCTTCCGACAAGAGCTTTGGTAGTATTTCCCGAAGTCAGGGTCGTTGTTCCGGAGTGCGTTTGTGGTTATGTGAGTGCACGGGGTGTGACCCCATTGCAACCTTATTCGATAGTATCAGTGACGCTGAAGTATTTACCGTCCAGGCATTGCAGCAAGAAGATGCCAACTGCTTATGGTTGAAGAAATATCTGAGTATGTGAAAGGAAAACAATAAAACCCTCTTCACGACCCATGCTGTATAAAGCTTTTTGCTAACTAATCGATGACAATAGCAAGGAACTAGATCTTTTTGCGAGAGGTAGCTTGTAAAAGAAGATTACAAAGGATAATATTGCAAGGGAGACTGGCATTACTCAAGTCTCTGTCTTGCGAACAAAACAATGCAAAAGCCTGTAAACTTAATACTGAAATGAAATAAAATATTGGGTATTTTACAGACGAATCAATTACAGAAAATAAGAACAATCTTTTTTAGTCTGACACTCTTCAGAGTAGGAATCCTCAGAAAGGAATGTATATATATACGCTGAGGTACTACATATATCTGACACTGATGAAGGCTTAAGCCGAAACACAGAAAAAATTAATGAATTTCCCCTTACCCACCGCTGG
>JANTCA010058534.1:0-16938 GCA_024741275.1 Chironex yamaguchii
GGGTTGAGAGGATTCGTTCATGCTGAAAACAGCATGATCCACGGCTCACCACGTGGAGGTTCCTCTCGTTGAGCCGCGCTATCTTCATATACTCTTGTGTCCCCTGTTTTATCTTTCGTCTTTTGAAATCTCCACTACTTATTAGAAAGAACCAGTTATCTTGCTCTTATTCCAGGTGGAGAGCGTATTTGTACCGACTGGTTTGTCTCGCAATCTCACTCTTTGATACTCTTCTTTCATGCTCGATTAGAGAATCGTTTTTAAATTGCCAAGTTTTTTCTGCTATGCCCTCCTTTAGTACCTACTAAGTTTGCCATTTTGGAAAGGGATCAAAACAGTGTGAAAACCTTTCAATGATGGGATTGAAATTGTACCAGCTCTGTATCTCCTTCATAATACCCGGAATTTAATCTCTCGTCCTAGCAAGTCTTTATTAAATCCTGGCACTCACATAATACTGGCGCTCTCTTGTACGTCCCTTAATTTCCTTCGGCGTATTTACATGATCGGTTAAGTTTACTCAGGAAGTCAGCCAAAATCAAGAGATTGTAACTTTTCAATCAATATTTGCAAGTTAAATTCTAATAATACAAAGAAAATCCGTGGACTGCATGTACAAAGTGTACTGAGCGAAAATCCCGACAGTGCATATAATATTTCTGGAAAAATGTTTAACAACAGTCACAAATTGCAACAACATCAAGCTTTACAAAATAAAAAGGCAGATATTTAAAGGGGCATCCACATGCCATCGAAAATCATGGAAAGCCACCGACTGCCAGATATTGAACAAGCGCGTTTGATGTCTTCACATCTTGCCTCTATTTGCTTCTTTTCTTCAGTGCTTGAGCCTGGCTGAACGTTTAAGCATCACCAGTGACTGGTAACATAAATTCATTGTTTCGGTAATATGTTTAACTGCAATGTAGATGCTGATATATTAACATATCAGTAATTCTATCCATCTGCCTAAGGTGTTAAGTTTTGCAAAGACGGACTTTATAGAATCTACCCTTCTTTTAAGTTCACAAATAATTTGCCTAATCCAAAAACCAAATCTGCTTTTTGTCTCCATATTTAACTTTCTTTTACTTTACAGTCAATAAGAACTTGAGAAGACTTTCTTCTATCCTACTTACAATAAACTAGGCGTCAAAATCTTGTATTTCTTAGTGGATCGAGAGCAGTAATGCTTTTAAATGCCTGTATTAATAGTCGGAAATTGCTTGTTTAGATTTGTGTCTATATCATCGGTTATTTTCTTCACATTTGCAAAAAGTAGAAAGACATCAGGAAAACGAAAAAATTGCCAACTTTAAGAAATTTTGAATTATAGAGAGTTAAATTATGAAGATTTCCTATCAAGGTTTGCTGGGAAATTCTCAAGGGACATGAGCTCAAACCAAACAAGGTTGGCTGCACTGTAAAAAAGCAAACAAAATTTCTAACTGTTGTAATATATCTTTAAATTGCTGTTTTGGCTTGGAAGTATTTTCCGTATTTAGGTTTGGACGATGGCTGCGAAATTGTGAAATACTTATCGACATCCTATTTCACTATTCATAGAAGCAAAACCTGGCTTTTCCTCCAGAAAATACTGGTGAGCTGACGTGCTGCATCATAAATTTGACGCTTTAAAAGAGGCAAATTTTAAAAAAATTAATCGTCGAGTCCTAAGAACTAATGTTAGCAAGAGCAAAATAAAAATGCAAAACAATCTCACCAAAGACAAAGTTGTGGGCAACGGAAGACTTCTCTAAATCGAAATGGTGTCGTCTACTTTATTTGATGGAACGAAACTCTATCAATTGCACTTATACTTAAAGTCTTCATTAACAAACAAAAAGTTAACTAAAAAAGGTATCATTACATCACTCGCAAGTTTGTGTTAGTTACGATTAGCACAAGAAAACTCTCGAACATCTACCAGGTCAATTGCCACGTAACTCATATATTTTACTCGGGCAGAATTTCTAATCTTGTTCAAGGGAAAATTAACTAACGTCAAATTTAAACATCTTTGATGACTAAAATCAAAGTCAGAAACTGTACAGTCTAACACAATTTTTGTGAATTTCAGGATTTGTATGAGGCAAATGACGTGCCACATAGACATGTATCTCTCTATCAGGTCATTTAGGGTTTTCGTCAGATACACTGTCCCTTGAAAATCTAGGGTTTTAAATTGTACTTTCTATCGTTGCATAAAGAACATCGCATTCCTCTCACTTTCAAATCGATTCTTCCACTTGACCAAAACATTGAGCATGGGCAAGCTCAAATTCGAGACATCACAAATTGTGCTGTTTGCTCCCTTTTTACTTCCTTTTTACATTTTCCGGGCACATTCTCGTATAACCCTTGTAACAGGCATGTGAAATCATCAGCAGCAACGAAGGTTTGCAAAGAGTCTCACATCTTATTAAGGTAGATGGAAACAGAACCTTTCCTTTTTTCATTATAGGCCCATGCATTGCAATCTCGTATTAGTCCGTCTCTCTTTCGAAAAAGCTAATCTAGTAATTCAGAGTGGGTGTAACTATCGTAGCCGCCTGAATACTTCTAGTTGCATTACTAAAGCAAGGCTGCTAAGATCTTGTATATTGTGTTCTGTACAATCGTAAGCCAATACCTTTTAGCGCACAAACCAGTTCTTATATCATTTTGTTATGAGGCCATTTACTATTGTATCGTATTTCAACGTTTTTATATCATTTCTTCGTTGCCATAACAGCAATTTTAAATCCGTTTTCACATTTGATTGGTGCCTATAGTATATCCACCTCTACGTTTATATAGTTATTCGCTCAAAACTGCAGATATAACTAGTTTATAGTTATAAAAGTGATTTATTTAAACGTTGTTGGCACAAAGTCAGTAAAAAGTCCGCATATCTCGATTATTCGAAACAATGTTCGCAGAAATGAATTCTTGGTGCATATTCCAGGTGTGCCCATGCCTGTTGTCGGCTAATTTAACCGATTCAAACTATATCGTGCTGTTCCTACTATTACATGTAAACTGTAAATGCACTTTGAAAACAACTGATAATATGATCGTCAAAGGAGCATTTACAACGAGTCATCAGTCTGTTTTTCCAAGGAACAATGTCATAGCTTCATCAATTTCAAGACGCCTTTTAAGTACCAAATTTCAATTAGTGCACAGAAAAAGGCTGTGAAAAATGAGGAAAAAGTACGACATCCTTTGAAAATTGATCACATTTCTTAGACTTTATACAATAGTTTCCGGTGTGCAGTGATCTCCCAGTAAAAGGTAACGACGAGGTTTCAAGTGATTACCGAAGTTGAAAGGGGGTAAATTTTGTCAAGCATCCCGTTCGTTTTAGTTTTATACTGGGTCATTGGCCTAGCAAAGGGAAACTTGTATTGGCTAGAACAGGCAGAGAATATTGTCTTCCCAGATGCTATAGCTCTACTGTTATCAATATTTGAACAATCTTTTTGTGGTACAAAACTTGAAAATCGCCTTGAAAATTTGCGACATTGCGCTAAAATCATACTTAAAAGCTTTTTTCGTCTGGCACTCTTCAGAGTATCAAACGTCAAAAAGGAAAGTATATGTATATGGCAACCTATTCATACGAAACATGTAGCAAAACTAGCCACGGTCTGCGAAGTTGAAAAATTTTGACTTTTGTCATACGAAAAATCTGAAAGTGCCTGATTTGGGAAAGTAAATTAGAAAATTTGAAAACTTATAAATCGTGAAAATTAGCGCTCGCGAAATACAATTTTTCGAACTCGCAAAAATAAGTCCTCGCGTAACCCTTCATTTTAGTACCCTGAAATATTTTTGTAGATCAAGACATCATGATTGCTTTATCGATAGATTTAAAATTTTCCTCTTCCTCTCTTCTCCTCTTTAATCACCTCTTTGGTCGTGACTTACTTATTGATGAAAGTTTGTCATTAGCTACAAAAAGCCCTTCTTATCAACCACCAAAGCATTACACCTGCTCTTTTTTATTTATCATGGTTATCTGTGGTTATCTACCCTTGGGGAATTTCCATATCTACCGCCTAGTTAACTACCTGCTAACGTTCTTTACCACCTTAGACCTTCTATTATGTTGTTAGGCTAAGAATTATTGCAACATACTATTTATATTTTTGCACTTATTGTGCCTCGCAACCATTTATCTGAAGGTGTCAAATGCGTTTGACCAAACGTTACAAAAGTAGTCTGATAAGTTCAAGCCGTCTCTTCTTTGAGAACAACCAGGTCGGTTGCTTTATTCAATAGTATCACTCCCACTTTGCAAGACACTTGGCACCGAGTCTACAGTTGCAGCTTGAGAGGATAAAAGGGATGATGGCATACCAGATTGCAATACATCAATAATGCAAATTCTAATGCTTCAGTATTCTCAACTCAAACATGTTCACACTATCTACAATGTTAAGTTTTTAAAACCAGAAAATAATACTTTATTCAGAAAAACAAAACTATGAATAATAAACATGGAGCACTTAAAAAAGTAAAGTTGTCTTCGGTAAAGATAAAAACAACAGATATACTAAATGCAGTGTATATCTGAGTCAACAGAGTGAAGTATGAACAGTTCCATATATTGATATATCTTTCTTACGGAATGGAAGAAGAACAGATGGGAAGACATAATTAGTCGGTATCGCAGTAAAGGCAAGAGTAAATTTGGGTTCAAGTGCAGATTCAATTTTTTCACTTCCTTTGCAATGATTTACTATTAATACATCCAGGGGGTATCTTGAAGTGATATAACAAACAGTAAGCACAAAGCTCTGGCTTTGCCACTGAGAACTGACTTAATATAGGGCTGCTTAGGATAGATTAGCTTATATGAAAAAACCGCTTTTGTTGGATTTTAGTCCCAAACTTGAAATGTAAGCAAAAGTGAAAACATCATTATTAAAACAGGCAGGTTGAGGGTTAACAAACATCTTCATACAAACATGTGAAACATCTTGATGACACTAATCTCCTTTTTTCTTGTCCAATTTTGCTGTAACATTCCAGTAATAGACAATTTGGCTCCACAGAATGGCATTAAGAGATGATGATAGTAAGTAATTCAACAGCATAAGAGCATCTCCAGTTTCCTGAATTGTTGTCAAAATGCGAGCAAGGCTACCAGCTAAGATCAAGAAAACCGTAATGGCAGACAGCTGCCCAGTGTGACCATTCCGAAAGTTTTCAATCACTTGCAATAACTAGGAATTGAAGGAGAAAGAGAATGTTGTCATCGTTTACAAGTTATTGAGATAATCAAAACAGCGCCTAAGTGTGTACAATTAGATAAACCAAAAAGAATTTTTATTTCCGAAATTAAACCAGCAAACGCACAAAACTAAACAAGGTGCTATAAATCACTACACAATGTATGAAGGCAGTAAATTTTTCATGGCCAACAGAAAGTACACAGTATACACAATGAACATACCTTGACGTGCTGTCACATAAATTCTTGCAAACCCTATGTCAACTAGTATGATGATACACTATATGCAGGGCCAGATCCAGCACAAAATCTGACCATTGCAAAGTTGCTTGGAAGAAGGGGCATGGTGTAGAAAAAGGACTCAAAATGAGGACCACACCCATTTACAAGTAAATACTAAATTAATTATATTCAGTAACCAAAGAGTGTGTAAGTGAGAATATTCTTTTAGAGTAACGCCATAAACAGGTAACATTTTATCATGAGGCAAATTTGTAAGATTTATTAGACAAATTTCAAGTTCCTCTGACCATTTCGTTAAAAAATCCAAACTAACATTTCTAGTTGATTAACATAAAGTTCGTCACATTCTAAAAAAAAAAATTCGAATTCCTTACAACAACAAATTCCTTTTTCCACAAGTTGCAACCCTTGACATTTTGTGATTGGATTGTGATTGGCTTGCAATTGTCAGGAAATCATTAATATTATCAAAGCTAAGGTCCATACTAACAGAATGTTATGGAAGTAAACACCATAACAATACCATGTTACTGTACACATTTCCAGCAATGTTTTGTAATCTTCGATTGCAGTGTCAATCCATAAACAGCAACTTATTAGCCAGTTTAGAAATAATTTGCAACAACAGCTTTTTGAGGTCTTTTTACAGACACAACATATATGTGAAAGAGTAAATAAAGCAAAACACATTATTGACGTGTACATAGATACATAAACAGGAAAAACTGATTGAGACACTGGAAGAACTGAAAAAGATGGGAATGAACTAATGCTGACTAGAAACTAGTACTGGGACTAGAAAGCTACCACCAGATTAAATGGTGATGTGACTAAATGGATCGAAATCCAGAAGGATGTCCGAAAAGGTTGTATTTTGTCTCCTGGTTTATAAATATTTAAAGCCAGAAAGCTCTAGGCAAGATCAAGATATGCACTGGGTTATAACTTGGTGGTACAAACTAAAACAATTTGAGATATGCAGTCAATACAACTTTGATTGTGGACTCAGAAGAGAAATTTAAAAAGCAAGCAAAGAACATATCAATAGAAAGTGAAAAGTTAGGACTGGCAATAAACTGGCAGAAGGCCTTACTCCGTGGAATGTAAAAAAATAATGCAGGCACCAATATGTCAGTTGATAGTAAATAGAAACAACATAGAAGAGAAAGATAGTTCAAATATCTAGGAAGTTGGATTTTATCTCATGGATGGTCGAATAGCAATATCCAGGATTGGATTTGTAAAGCAAACAATTAAAGATATGAAGAACTTTTTCGTGCAAAATAATTGGAATTAAAGTTAAGAAAATTTATTGAAACACTATGCCTGGTCAGTGGTCATTGATTTGAGTCCAGCATAAAAACAAAGCCATGGCAAAAATTGGAAATGGTGAAAGCGTGGTTCTAGAAAAGAATGTTGAAGACCTTATGGGGAAAATGATGAATAAGAAAGAACTGAGAAGCAAAAATACAAAGGCAGTTGACGAACACCACCAGAGACATACAAGGAGATATGTTGAATATATTCTGAGAGAAGAAAATGGAATTCAAAGACATATCATAGAGACAGAATTAGATTAAAAGAGAGTGAAAAGAAGGCACCGGAAATAGATACATGAAATTGACAAAGGAATGGCTAAATGCGAGGAAGGATGTAGAGCTTGAGAATATTCCAATAGACAGACAGAGATAGAGAAAGACAGTAGAGAAACTGAAAGATAAACCATGAATGCCTACGGCAAAAAATTGTACATGCAACCTTACATTTCTGCTAAGTTATGGATAAACATAATAACACACACTCCAATTTGTACATGGGCTATAGTATTAATCTGTGTTGATTTTATTCAGTCTCAACTGGGACATCCAGCTCCAGGGTGTGAAATATGTGTAAAATGATAATATGTGGTCTGCATACACAATGTTTACTGATTTTGAAATCCATAAATATTAATTATGCTACAGAAGTTCAAATCAAACATAAAGTTTAAAAGTAATAAATTCTGAAGACAAGTATAAATGAATGTGATAAGATCAAATACCTTGCTCAGGGAAACAAGTACAACTGCACTCCCTTGTAAGTTTGTCAAAATATTAAGAGGTGTAATGCCAGAGCATAGAACATATAGCACACCACCAGCCAAAGGTAAGAACACCACAGCCAAAGCAGATTGATTCGTAAAACCATAATACAGAACAACAAGAATGCAGCACTGCACTGTGAGAAAGAAAGCCTCTCCCCATGCACTGTAGGAGGAAATAAAACAGGTTTCAATACTTACATCATTTTTACTGGACAAAGACAAAATGATAATAAGCATATTCAAAAATCATCATCAAACAATTTAACTTACAAAGAGACAACTTAATCTGGCATTTTTGTACATAAGCAGTTCAAAAAACTAAATGAATACAGTACCAGATTTTGTCTACAGCACATGCGATGTCAGCCAAGAAATTCCTACTTTCCATTTCCCTTTATGTGTAGGAAAGTTATTCAATAAATCTCTCAAAGCACAATACAAAAATCAGTTGTTTGTGTAAATAACACTAATAACAATAAACACGATGAGGGGACCAGGATTATTTGTCAAAGTAAGCAAAACAGTTGCAAAGAAAACCTAACAGAATTAATTACGATAACAGAATTAACATCAATATTTATTTCAAAACACAGTGTGCTGTAATGTATATCATTTGTAAAAGCATCCCTCTTGACATAACAAGTGCAGATCAATATACAACAGTTACAGAATTTATCCATATTATGACTTTACCTAAAAGGAAACTTCCTGGAGATACTATATGCCATAGTAAATGCCACTGACAATAGTTCCAAGTAAAAGGAAGCAAGACTAAGACCAACCACACTTCTGGCACTGACAATCTTTAAGATCTGAGGCACTTTTACTAAAAGAGTTAAAAAATAGTATGATAATTGTGAAATCGAACATCATTATTATCATCACCATCATTTTTATCAGATTAACAATCAGTTTTCAAGCTTGTATGGCTTTGATTTGCCAATATGACTGACATACAAGTTATCCTACCATTACCTAGTTTCCTGGTCACTTTTGTCTCTAACTGGTTCTTCAAAGTCTAAAAAAATATCCATGGAAAGCCAAAGCATTGCAACCAGCTTTTCCACACTGACATTTTCCATCAGCACACAACATAAAAATATTCTTAACAGAATGTTATTATAAATTTATAAAAAGTGTGAATCTAACATTTATAACAAGAATAAAATCTAAACAAAACAACATAAGTATTTACACAGTTAAAACCAAAAAACAATGCTTAGTGCAACAGAATTTTGGTAAGATTAGTGCTTCGATATTGTGCCAAATCAATAAAACCTGGTGAGTTAGTCCTACAGCTATTCTTATATTGAAAAATAAGAAATCAAGTGATCTGCAGAGGCATAACTCTGATAGCTGCCACATTGCTTCATTTCTAATACCATTCCTTTAGCAATGCACAAACAATGCTATGATGGCAGCACATTTCAAATCACTCTAGCAATATGAGATTAGCCTCGAGGATAAACATGGTGCAGCAAAATACATTAAGATGGAAATGATGGCCTGTTTATAGACATTCACTTGGCAATATTGGTGTCTTTTGATGTGCCACACAAGGGCATGGCAGTGACTAAAAACAGTAAAGAAAGCAACCTGTTAATCCTAGCAATACACCTTTTCTGCAATCCATTGTTGTGCATAGTAGAACAGTGACAGAAAGGATTGTTAAGTACACTTAAAGACGGGTAAATTCCCAAATCCCAATATATCTAACAATAACTTAAAAGGTCCACCTCTGTAAACTTAACAAAAATTTTCAGATATCCATCATAATAAGGTCATCTTTTCACATGAATTTTCTGGAAGCTGGATACAATAGAATGAAAAACAGTAAACAATTGTCATGTCTTACTGAACTGCCCTGCTTAGCTGTATAGTCCCACACATCCTTATCCATTTTTGCATCTCTCTCCAACACTTCTTTAAACTGTTTTCTAAATTAGCATCTTCAAACTTAAAGCACTTGGAGAGCACAAACCTCGGCAAACCAATGAGTCAGGTGGAATTTCTAGTTTTCTGAATACGCAGATGAGGTACACTAAGATGAGTCATAGTAAAAGAATAAAGAATTCCTTTGTCACTTGTGATATCATTGCCAAAAATTTCAAAATGATCCGGAATCCAAGATTTGATCAAGATCATCACCATAAAATAACCACCTTAGACCAGGCAAAACACCAACATACAGTAAAAAATCTAGACTAGAATGATACATTCAAAACTATCCCAGTCTTGCCTTCAAACAGCCAAACAAATGCTTGCAACAAACGTAGCTTTTGCAGAGGTAATAACTTCTCAAAACATAATCTTATTCATGAACCTTTGAAAATTGCATGCATGTGTTGTTGCTTACAAAAGTTCAACTTGACAAGTAATGATAAATTTCCATAGGTTCAACAAAAACTGCCAACATTATCTGATTTGCCTTTACCGAAAGGATCACATCTGCACATCATAAACTAAAAACTGGAATGCTATATAGAAAGTAGAGTACATCATAAGTATGTCAACTGTATTATCATGACATACAAGAAACAAAAAAATTTACTTTTTGATTCATATCTATAATTTTAAGATTTTTGACAATTCCTTTATATGTATAAAAAAATCTTCGGTATGTTATATAAGGATTACGTCTTCCTTTAAATTATGAATCATTGAGTCAAACATACATCAATAATATTCCCTCTTTTATAAGACGATCCAATACTCAAATGAAACCACTTACCCATAACAGAACCCAAAATAATGCCATATCCAAGCAATTTACTAATTGTAATTTTCAAACATTGTTCTAGAGGTTGGAAAGAAAAAATTAGATAGTGAAGTAGTAACATATTAAGCACCATAGCAACAGAAACCATACTTGCCAACCCTAAAGATTTACATATGAGGTAAAACATTTTTAAGGCTGATTCTTATTACATGATTTTTCAGTGCAATCCAGTGCATAAATGGGATGGCATCTTCATTAAAACCACCTGGGATGAGTAAGATAAGGTCATGAACAGGATTGTTCAAAAACACGTCTTTTCTATTGATCTTAAAAGTCAACTTGAATAAGAAGTTGAAGTTTTCTCAACTGGTATCCAAACAAGTATTGTTAACAAAACTAGATCCATTATTGACCAAAAATGTAATGAAATAAGATCTAAGTAATAACCTTGTTTAGTAACATGAACAGTTGAAGCATCTGGCATTTAGAGAGAGAATGTTGGAGGGTTTACAATTCAAAAGCTTTGGTTGCCATGACTCCTACAACAAGCACTTTAGTTCAGCACCACTGCCTCTCTTGTATATATCACCAAAAGTTGACAAGTATGACATAAGCACATATAGACAATTTAGTATTTAAAACATAGTTGAATAAAACGCAAGACTAGAAACTTTACTCTTCCTAATCCTCTCAAAACAACAACATTTCCAACAATGCAATGTAGGGCTACATAGGTTAAAACATGGATTTCTGAATCAGAACATAACTAGTTCGTTTCTGAGTACAGTGTAGCTTTCGAGTTAATAATCCTTAATCAGCAAGAATCTCAATAAAGTGTCTGCATAATACATAAAAATTGGTCTAAAAAACAACTTTACAGGACTGTCTTGAGTTTCCGTGATGCATAATATGTATAGAATGACTGCGTGGAGAGCAATATCAAATTTGAAAACAGCAAAAACACTGTGAACATTTTTGATGAAGTGACTGGAAGAGAATTCATAACAGCAAAAACCTTTTCCACAGGATGTCACTAATTGCTTCCCTGATGTATGATCATTCATCATTTGCTATTAAAGTTTCTCCATGTTTCCATGATTGGCAAGTTGTTTCTTATTGATATATTTCCAATAATAAGCTCAGATTTGTATGTGGGTGTTACTTCTTTCTTAAAATGTGAAAACAACCTTAAACCCTTCCATAGATACTCTTCCAAAATAGAGACATGGGTTTGATCTTAAGTTGTCTGTGTATAGATAAACTTGAATCAAGATAATGATACTAGTTAATGTTTATCCTCAAATTCCACAAAATATGGAGTTGTTTCGTTAGTTAAGAAGAGATAGCAATAAATCCAGGTTGAACCTTTAGTTTATTAAGTAATCTTAATCCCTCCAATAATAAGTCGAAACGTTTCCTGCTGGAACTGAAACAATGTTTGGTAAAGCTTTACTTAATTAATTGAACTGCATTATAACAGATACAGTACAACTACATCCAATTATTTCAAGGCATTCTTTGATAATATGTCAACCCTATATAACTAATCACCTCAAATAAAATAATCAATCAAACATTTCATATCTACAGTGTCAGCAACATTCTTCAAATGCAGTTGATATCCGTCACTTATTGCGATATCCTTGGCAGCTTCAGTGCCTCACTGGCGCTATTTTAGGGAAAAAGTCAGTCACACCCCCCGAACCAAAACAAGAGAGACCCATTCAAAATATCAAGGAATGAACTTCACCCGTTATTGGATAGTACAAGATTTAATGATTTCCCAAAGCCACCTGATAAGAAGAACACTGTTTTCCACTTAAAATTAAGCTGCATATTCTCACACTTAGCATGATCCTATAGGTTTTAGTTAAAATGCAACGTGATACTTGTGAGAAAACAAGCACTTTTGTCAAGGCCACTTACCATGGAAAAAATTGTGTTTGATGAAAAATTCATCGTAACATCTCTCCGGCATTATCATGGACATGACAGCAGCAAACTGTGAGCTACCCTCCATATCTATTTTCATATGAGCTAGACCAAGCTACAAAATCCCTCACGACAAAGAAATATTAGGTATGGACTTTGTAATTCATGATCACCCACAGTCTCTGCTCCACAGTGAGGCAAGTCCAACACGACATGTTCCGCTAATTTCCTTTGAATTGCAAAACACAACACAACAGCAAGCACATGTTCCTACATTCTTCACAATCTCAATATATCACCATAAGAGTCAAAAACGTTGCCACGTCAAGTTAAACTAACACACTGTGGGCGATATAGCAACATTAATGGCTGAGATGAGCTTATAATCTTGGATTTAATAACATGTTAGGTGCAAAGTTTGAAACTCTTTACTCACAATCGTGTCTTATTTAAGTCCACTGAAAGCAGCTAACTCCTGGTAATTCCAAGAAGGCTGTGGTATATTAAAAAGAAAAATCGTTTCCTTAGTGCTTTTATCAGGGACTACAGAGAAAAATTTTGATTAGTGCGGCTTATAAACAGAACGGACCATCTCGTTCATGGGAGAAGCTCCGTATTAGCTAAATCGTAAACGTCCTTTAAGGCCATTTTCCACTACGGATAAATTTTTCGCTTAAACAGAAGAAACTTCCGAGCAAACGAATAATGCGGGTGTATGGAAACCGACTTTTATAGGGACATTGTAATTCTCTCAATAGTGTTGACCTACATTAGGCTTCATTAAAATTTTTGGCTTCTTATATTCTAAAGTAATGCAGTAATCATCTAGAGAAAGCTACTTACTTGAAAAATTACTGGTGAGGTTAAAGCAAACAAGTCCTTGAGCTCTTCTACCCTTTAAAGCAGCAATAAAACTCGCCCACCCCATGGTAGCAAGTGAATTGAGAACTGATAAATTATTGAATGAGTCAGTCTGTTATTTTACCAGTCAGTAAATCAAAACGAATATTGCTTCCATGCTTAAAGCTCGGTTTTGACGGGATAACACCGTTATGACAGGATACTCGTTTGCCAGCTAGAGGCAAAATAAGTAAACCATACTCTGGCTATTTTACATCCTATGCTAGTTTGAGTTGCATTCCTAGCAATATTGTTTAGTGACAGAAGACCACTAAATACAGAATACCTTGACTGGTCATTCATCAATCAAGGGGCCGTGTCCGCGCGACTTGTCCCCGTCTTTTCATGAGAATGATTTGTGCGTACATGTCGTGTTTTTATTTAGTTTCATGTTTAAAAGTGTTGTTGTCTTGATGCTTAGGTTGAGGTATTCCCATATTATTGTTGTTTAATCAATAATTAAAGTAGTGGGTTTCAAATTGTAAACCATGCATTAAAACTATTTAAATAACGTTGGAAATATTAATCGTTTTACTGCACAGAGTTGTTTCAAGAGGAGGAAATAGCCAGAATTTTACTTCTTGTCTAAAAGTGAAGCCTAATTTTGAGTTTCGAATTTGTAATGGAATCAGCTGAAGTAGATGCTGTTTATTATTTGGGAAGCTTTTTTCTGAGCTAGGAGTACTAAGGTTGTACAGCTATTGTATACTTCAACGTGTGGACCTCCGCGGTGGCACGAATCCTAGCGCCCTCAGAGAAGGCTCCATATCACATTGTGTTTACTTTGCTTCTTTTCCATATACTGACAGCCGTATTTCTAGATAAGTATGAAATATGCTGTCTATGTGATTGCAGCGTAGTAGGAGTGAATTGTTTCTTTGCTTTTCTAGTTGAGGTGTTGATCCCCTTGTCTGCAGTTTTCTTGTTTTGCCAATCGAACGTGCGATTGTTTGTCCAGCAGTGTTTAGCAATATCATGGTTCTTGGTGTCTATTTTCTCTTAAGGGGAAAGTTTTACAAGCCATTACATACCCTCCTACTCGACGATTATGATTTTAAAAAACAGGAAGCTATGGACTAATAACAGCAAATTATTGCCCTTTGAAAGCAGAAATGGTTGACTAGTATTATATAGTCAATTTGGGGGCGCTACTAATCGCAAAAGCAAGAGAAAAAATGGGATCAGCACACATCACCCTCCAAAGATAATTGGAGCTGTTTTTATCTTCAATACGGGAATGCTACAATTTTTGCATTTTGAAGCCTTTTAGTGGTCCTCTTCTGCCACTAAAGCTGTACCCAGTTTGCTAAAATATTGCTATCATTAATAATGTTTTTATACAGAAAAGAGGTTTGCAAAGAGCAAGCGGCAGTGCAACATGTGACGTAGTATCAAAATGCCAGCAGCGAATTTCCTATTTGGTTTAAAAGATAATGTCGTAAAATTCAGCTGCCTACCAATAAATGAAAGAGAATATTATTTTCAAAAGCAGTTTGTCAGATAATAATATTGAATATTTTCTTAAATTTATATCTGCTGATAAATCATCCTTATTGGACAAGATAACTTTAATTTATGATAGAACTAAATCTCATTTATTATATATTTTGCTACTAATCTAATCCATTTTTTGTCATTGCTTTCTTGTAAAAGCCCATCATGTTATTATGGTACCCCTATCCGATCACGTCCTTTTCCATTTTGCTACTGTTCTATTGCATTCTTTTGTCACTGCCTTCTTGTTAAAGCCCGACATGCTTTTATAGCACTCTTAGGCCATCACATCCACTTCCATTTTGCTACTGTTCTATTGAATTCGTTTGTCATTGCTTTCTTGTAGAAGCCCGTCATGCTTTTTCTGGCGCCCTTAAGCCATCACTTGCATTTCCATTCTGCTACTGTTCTATTGCATTCGTTTATCATTGCTTTCCTGTAGAAGCCCGTCATGCTTTTATGGAACTCTTAAGCCATCACTTCCATTTCCATATTGATACTGTTCTATTGCATTCCTTTGTCACTGCTTTCTTATAAAAGCCAGTCATGCTTTTGTGGCACTCTTATGCCATCTCTTTCCTTTCCCATGTTACTATTGGTTCTTCGTGTTCACATAGTATGGCTTTCCAGTGGCAATCCAATATTCAGTTCCTGGGACTTGCGGTGGCATTCTTTGATGTCGTCTTAATTGCGGTGGAGAAGCATAGACACAGTGGCAAAACCATTTTGCTTTTGGGGTAATTTATAACAAAATACAAAATATATGGTATTAAAGTTATTAGCCTTTTTCATAAATGTGATGACCAGGGACCGGATTTTACATAAATTTTACATATTTTGATAATTTTTAGCACATATATACATATATTTTGGCGATTTTTTAGCACATAAATACATATTTTGGCGATTTTGTAGCACATTAACACATATTTGTGCGAATTTTTAGCACACAAACCCACATATTTAGGCAATAATAAATATATATTTTTGAATTTTTTGGCCACATAAATTCCGGCCCCTGGTGATGACAAAGTCAAGAATGTGGCCGTTAGATTGACCAGCTAATAACGTATCTAAAAGCAAAAGCTAACTCTTTTAGAATTTCATTATTAATTTTATTATTAACTATTATTTGTAAGTAAAATGATGCTGTCTGGCAAGTGTGGCAGCACTTTTTGGTGCCGGTTTCTTGAGTAGATTGTGGCGCTTACTTTTTGCTCTGTGGCACTCCTCTAGTCTGTAATATCTTCGGTATCATCAATTTACGCTTAATGTTCCTGTGTTCGTATTTAATTGAGTAATTCTTGCTAATTCTTATCTTCGTCAGCGCAGTCCGATGGGCAAAGTAATAGTTTGCAGAACTTGTATTGTCGGCACCCTCCTTTACGACAGTGAGTCCAGGAATCCACATAAAGAAGTAACCGAACAAGAAAGAGAACTTGTCTTCCAATGTGGTGTCATCGACATGAATTGAAGGGCACCAGTCACACCACATTGTCCTGAAGAAAGCTTGAACACCGACCATGCACATTAGGCTGAAGCTGTGACGTCAAGCTATCTGTAAAAGAGATCCGAAAGCCTTTGATGTCAACCTAGACTAGGCAGTTATCATCTTCGATAATCCACGGCCACAAAACAGGCTGTAGAAATGGCTCTTCACATTTAAGCAGAGTAAACATCAGATAGTAACTCGAGTTAAATCTCAAACTCCAAAGAGGCAGCACAAGGACCATATGTCAAGTAGCATGACAAATTCAGAGAGACGTTTTTAAGTTATTGCACGCGGTAGAATTTTTGGCAATTCTAACAGAGATATTAATTTTTATTAAGTCCAAAAGCCTGGCTCATCGTATACCTTAATTACATTCGAACTTCAGGCAAGTTTTGCTAGATGGAAAAAGAAACGTACGTTCTTACAGCCAAGAAACTAGGTGGTAACTAAAATACAAAAATACGCGTTCACTAATTTCACCTTGAGAGGAGACAAACAGCCTGCAGATTTATGGTCCTCTGAAAATTTTGACTCCTTTCTATATTTATAGTTGTCCCTTTTGATAATCTCAGTATTAAAGACCCTGAATCAAAAGACGTCGACTATGCCGTGGTGTCCAGAGTTGTATAGACGGAGACTTGAGTACCAACTGTATAGATATTTGAACAATCTTTTTGTGGTACAAAACTTGAAAATCGCCTTGAAAATTTGCGACATTGCGCTAAAACTGTAAACGAAAATGACTGCCAAAATATGCGATTCTGCCATTGGCCAACTTTTACTAGAAAATTCAGAATGCGCCAAAATGTATAAGGACGAGAATTTTCGGATAATTGGCACAGCTAGATCGTCCT
>JANTCA010058545.1:0-16934 GCA_024741275.1 Chironex yamaguchii
CAATCATGGTCCCTTCAAGGTTAATGAAGACAACCAAGGTACTATCGCAATGTCTAGAAATCCAGTAGGGCACAAACGGACAAAGAATATAGATATAAAATACCACTTTGTGCGAGAGAAAGTGCAAGACGGAACTGTAGAGTTGCATCACTGCCCAACTCAAGACATGATTGCAGATATATTAACCAAACCTCTGGCGAAAGCACAATTTGAGTATTTGCGACAAAAACTCGAACTTATGTAATATGTATCCTACATATAGTTGTTAAAGCTGTGGTTTATTGCTATGGACACTTAATTTTTATCTTTAGTATGTTTATTGCAGGTAACTGCCAATTAAGTGGGAGTGTTGTAATAGTAATAATCAGTTACCTGAATTCTACATAAGCAGAACATGAAAGCAATCTCAAGTATGTCGTAGGTGGACAAATATTAGGAGTAAATGTTACAATTATTATGGCTTGATCTTAAGTCTCGAGTCATGTAGGTTGTTGTCTTTAGAGCTATATAAAGACCTTATTCTGTACATTTTTTCAGTTGTCTTATGATTCCAGCTTGTTGTAATACATGTTGTTGTCGTTGGATTACCATAGCCTTGAAATACTTTAATACTTCATCCCTGTCCATTTTCTCTGTTTCTTAAATTCAAATTTGGCGCTCATAAATTGGTGACTGCGCAGGCAATTTGAGCTGTACACTGAGCTCTGGCTTGCTCTCCCAGAAAACAAACTCAATCAGTCATCAAATGAAGGTCAGGCAATGGCGTATAACTTTCAGGGATTTTTCTGATAATACGGGCTTATTGTGGGTTGGAACAGTGGATAAGAGTTTTGCCGACTAGCTACCAAATGGTCCTTTTATACCAACCATTTTACAAAGGTTTTTTTCTAGCATTGTTGGTCATACAAAAAGTCCTACATGTCCAAGAATCGCACTAAAATATGGGACTATATAAATACAAAATATACATATATAACTATACCACTAAAGGAATGTGGTACATGATTATAAGTCAATCTTCACAAAGTTAAAATTCTTTAAGTTTATATAGGTGTCCAAATTATTGTTTCAAAATAATAGATATAACAATAATAAATATTTGAATTTTCAATCTGCAAGGTCTTATTTCTAAAGAACCTTATTTGCTGTATACTAGACTTTCAACCTAATTATTTTTTAGCTTCAAACTCCCTTAATTACCCAAATTGCATTAGATCGCTTTTATTTGATCCGAAACATAGTTAGAAGGCAAAGTTCTGACCAGTTTCCGTTCCAAGAAGCCTTAGAGTTTAGTTTAATGATATCTTCCTTGTGAAAGGTGATATTTAAAATTACGGCGACAAAACAATGTTGTTTTACCAAATTGTTATTCACATCGAAGGAGGCTTACTCAAAAAAATCTCCTTAAATATTTTTTCGCAACAGACTTTTTTGGCGCAAAATTTTGTCAAATATTTAATCGAGATTTTGATGCCAAAGAATGCCTTCTGGCCAAAACATTTTGGCCACATCAGTTTTGATTATATTGCTCTTTTAGCGTTCTTAGTACAGGAAAACTTGGACGCAATCAAATGCCAGGCTAATAACTCATACTCTCTTTCGTACCAAACTGTTCAATGCCAATTTTCTTTCGCAGAAATGCTTTCTGCCAAAATATATTCCATCGACGTTTTTTGAGTTTACGTGTGTCTTCTTTTCCCTAGACCCAAGACAACTTCTTTCCGAAGAAATATAAAGCTATTGACTGCATACACATGAAAAATGAAAAAACTAAGTTGTCGTGTAACCCATCCTTAGATGTTTATATGGAATGCGTCACTACTTATCGAACTGTTTGGTTGATGCGAATGCCGGAGGTGGACTGCAGAAAATGGTTTCCTGTCTCCATAACAAGAGTACCCTCGGGGTGTCAATGTATGTGGAGAGTTTTAGACACTAACGACAGACTATCCTAAGACAATTTGATTTAATTTGGGACAAGAAGGCATAGATTGTATTATTTCGTCTTCCTTCTCTCCAAAGTGTTACTGTTGATACAAATTGGGATCAAAGTTGATGCTGGTATTCAGAAATAACACCAGATGAGCTGGCAAAGAGGTTTTAGTAATGAGTGTTTGAAACGTGCAGGGAGAGGTGCGATAAAAAAATTTATCTTGGGCTGTGCTAAACTATCAAGGTGCTAAAGGGGCAAACATGAAGGCAAACAATATTATAGATCCTGCTTAGTATAACAGAATTGCTGGTTTTATTTGGATATCTAACGACATAATTCGTTACATTCATGGCGTGGATATGTCATGAAGCACGTTTATGGTCTCGAAAGCAACCTTACCTTTGAAACGCCAATGCTTCCTGGATTCCAAATTTAACTTTGAAAACAAAATTGTGCAAAACAAATGTTAGGATGACCAAATATGCCTTATCTACCTTTCGTAAAGAATCTTGTACCCTGCTGTAAAAGAAACAACATTGGATTAGATTTTTCTTTTAAAAAATTTAACCTTTGTGAAAGAAAATTGGATCAGGCAATACTATTTGTCGGATATACTTTTATGCTTTAACATCTTCGGAAATACAAAGCAGCGCAAAAAGATTTATTTTTCTTGTTGTATGTAGCATCTGATTAACTATTAAGCTTGTATTTAAGTGTTATGGCAGCGTGGCGCAATGAGAAACATAGGTCAATGAGAATTATCGTGTCTTGCTTCCCAAATATGACCTTGTTTGATAACAGATTCTCTTTTTGCTCCACGTAAATGATCTCCACGCATATCTGAGTTTTAAAGTTCTTTGTATTCAAGCAATCAAGGAAAACATGTCCTACTATTTCTGGCTTATTCCGTGATTGCAATTAATGATTGGGACCATAAGCGCTCGATCATCGTCAATTCTTTTAACGAAAACAACTCCGTTGTCCCATAGATATAAAAATTGCCCTTGTCTACCTACCTCCATTTTAACGAAAACCTGTAAAAGTAAGAACTACTGTTGCTCCATTGCTTTGTCCTGGAGATTCATGCCTGCTTACGAAACCATCTTCTGATACATAGCTATAATCAGCTTATTTTCATGGTATGAGGCAGTCGTCTGATTTATAACAATGCCTCGGGTAATTTTTCAAGGTATGAGGGCGTCTTTGATTTCTAACCATTCTTCACTTATTTTTTCATGGTACGAAGTCGTCTTGTGATTTAAAATTAGGCTTCGCTCAGTTTTGATTGTACAAAGCCGTCTTTTAATACATAACTATAATTTGCATACTTTTTCATGGTATAAATCAGAAGGATTTATAACCATAGTAGTTTAACCTTTCTAAGGTACGAGGCAATGGTCTGATATATAACAATACTTCACTAGCTTTTTTGTGGTACGAGGCCATCTTATGATTTCTAACCATACTTTGCTTACTTTTTCATGGTTGCTCGCTAAAGAATACCTTAGGCAGTTTAATTTTTGCGTTAGTTCAATTTATCGGAAAAAATTGCCCAGATTTAGCGCAAGTTTAATTTAGCGACTGGCAGCTTAACTAGAGGGGACAAACTTGGCTAGACGAAAACAATAACACATTTTGCAGCAAAACTCTCTCCAACGTACTATCATGCAACAATCCTCATGCGAATGGGTCTTTCGGTGGAAGTATGTCAGCTTTCTAAACATATCCAGTTATAACCGCTTTCTTCCAGCCGTTCAAAATAATCACACGTCCCTCTTCACCACTGAGAAAGTTGTACATCTCAACCATCCAGTTCACGTGGATGGGCTTTAGTCGTGTAACGTTAAAATCAACTTCTGTTTGCTCTGTTGGAGTACCTTCTTCGATTTTTTCCTCACTTCTCCAGCATACCAGGTTAAAATTAATTTTTGTGCAATTTTAATTTAGAGAAAATATACACTATCGCTAAAATCGCTAAAATAACATGGCGCAAAAATTAAACGGCCTAAGGTAATTAACGCAGGAGCAGATCTACAGGGTTGCAGAAGCTACGACTGCAACTGTCAGATTATAAGCAAAATCCTTTTGAGATTTTTCCCCTAATGGCAATAACTTTAGTAACACAAAATCGTCTTACCTTCTACAATATTAGTCCCTTTTACTCACGAACCATACATGTCATTTGAGACACACGTGGCGATTCAGAGGAATGGATGTGGCGTTATGCTCCTGTCAGTTGCTGGTTGCTTATCCTGTCAGACTATCATACCTCTTAAGTCCCCTGGAGAGATCACTAAACACGTTTACACGCTTTTTTTGTAAAATCGCCCTGAAAATTTGCGAGGTAGCACTAAAAACATACTTAAAAGCTTTTTTCGTCTGACACTCTTCAGACTTTGAATATTCAGACAGGAAAGTATATGTACATGGCAACCTATTTATACGAAACATGTATCACAACTAGCCAATCATAACCAACAAAGGAGAAAAAGAAAAAGAAAATGAAGAAACAAAACATTATTGGAAGAGTCCAAGTGAAGAAAAACGAAGTCTTTTTGAAAGGACTAAGATAAAAGGACTATCTTGTTGTGCCAATTGTCCGAAAATTCTGGTCCTTTCGGCCAATGCTGAATTTTCTAGTAAATGTTGGCCTATGGCAGAATCGCATGTTTTGGCAGTCATTTTCGCTTTGCAAGCGCGAGATGGCTGTTCTCTAGCAGGAATTGATGCTTGGCGTACGGTGGCTGGAACATGTTGTTTGATCCTGTAACCCAATCTTTGATAAGTGCGACCTACATATCGAGCTTCACATCGACGTTTTTTGACATGTTTTGTCTGTGCCGCTGCATTTCTGAAGACCGAAAAATTGACTTAAGACAGACATCGTTCCAACATTTCTTTCATGATTAACAACGGTTCGGGCAATACATTACATAATTCCGAAAGACATATCTCAGATTTTTCCTATTACATTTTGTCTCACTCAGAATATATTTTAGTCTTAAACCATAGTCTGCAGATGATCTCAGTTCATTAAAAGCCCGATTAAGAGATTTGGCACATGGCACTCCAATGGGCCTTTCGGATTTTTACATGCACAGAGAACATTTCAGGCAATAAAATCTTTAAGAAGTAATATAGACATTCTTATCACAAAGCCAGATAGAGGATCTGGGGTCGTAATTCTTAACAAAAAAGAATATATCAATAAGATGCTTGATAAATCAAATGACCAACAAATATTTGAAAATTTAGGCAGTGTTAAAAACCATGACAATGCCGCAAAAATTGAAGCTAAAATACAATCTGGGTTATTGGAGATTTTTAACAAAAATGGGATACGTCGCGGGATTTGTGATCAGATTCGTCCTACAGGTTCTCAACGTCCACGTATGTATGGTTTACCCAAAACACATAAGAACAATACTCCACTTAGGCCTATTTTATCCATGATTGGTTCTGCTTATCGTAAATTGGCTAAATGGAATCTAACCTTTTAGAACCAGTTTTGAAAATCTACAGCAAAACCTGTATCAAAGATTCCTTCACCTGATGATGGGAGAAGTGTCTCTCGAAACGTAGCTCATAAAAAGCATACGACTTATGTCATGATAAAGCTTTTGTCTACATGGCTTCCACTGAGTCCATAAAGTCAAGAATTTTCAAGATTATAAGAGAAACATATGGAGATGATAGTCTCCAATCCTACCGACGTCTGGGAAGGACAAAGATCAAGTTTGTTGAATTTACAAATCACATAAGGTTTTCCTTAAGATGCCTACGTAACAGAATAATCCCCAATGACCTGCGTCTTCAGTGTCCAGTTGCCACCAACAGGTCAAAGTCTATTCTTGAGACAACCAGTCGCCAACTGCTCCAATAGAGGATTCATTTGAACCACAGAAAGCGGTTACAACTCACTGTAGACATTCAAGAGGTCAAGTCGTTCCTGTCTAGCAGATTTAGCACTGAGCACTACCAAGAACTTGCTTCTTCAGAAAATGACACTCACAAGAAAAGATTATTTTCCACAAGGGAACGACACCAAAGAAAGTTTGATAACCTGAAACGGAAATCATCGCGAGTGTAAACACCCAAAGGCAAGTCCAACTGGATAATCAACCTATCCAGCCGTACCTTAAAAAGAACAGAGGAATCTCTTCTTATGAAAGGCTTGAACTTCTCTGCAAGTCCAAGAAACATCCCTATTAAAGAAATTGTCTCAATACTCGAAACTGCAGTGAAAGACCTGCCCAAGAGTGAAGCAGACACCATCCGAGCAAAGCTAAGTCTCACCTTACAATCTTCCAAGGCACCCAAAGATAACAAGAGATGAACTATGTGCTATAAAGACCATAAGGATGATAAATCAATCTGCATCCTGTCAGCTGACAAAGGACGCTCATTTGTCGTCCTCAATAAAGCTGACTTCATTCAAAAGTGCTATGATCATCTTAGCAGTGGAACCTACACCAGAGTAACCCAATGAATGCTTTGAAGACCGCAAAGAACAGAAGACTTCTTGCCTTGCAGAAGGAGGACATCCTTGATAACTACCTCTATCACCGAATAAAGTCAAAAGACTCACCCCTACCATGGCTGTATGGACTACCAAAAGTACACAAGCCAGATGTACCAATTTTCCCCATTGGAAGCCCACTTCATTTACTCTCACGTCACGTAGCTGATTTCCTATGTCCCTACACAAAGATGAAGTCACATCATTGCAGTAACACAGTCGACTTTGCTGACTTTGTCAAACGACAACATGTCCAAACAGATGAAATCGTGATCTCCTTTGATGTCACATCCCTCTACACAAGCATACCAATCAATGATGCTGTAAACATTGTTGAAGACCTACTTTGTCACTATGATTCTTTACAACCAAGGACTACAATGAAGCCCTCAGATATCCTGGACATATTGAAAGTACTCGTTACCAACACGTTTCCTGTTTAACGATGACATATACACTCAAACAAATGCTGTACCAATGAGCGCTCCTACATCCTCTGTGATTGCTGAAATATTCATTCAGAAACCACAACACTGTCAACCGCTGATCAACCACCATCTGTTTGGGAAAGGTATGTGGATGATGTCCTTGCAATCATCAAAAAAGATCATCTACATGGGAAAATTTGAACATATCAACAACCTGCATTCAAATATCAAAGTCGCTATGAAGACAAAGGAGGAAAAAGAAATACCCTTCCTTGATGTCCTAGTCAAAAGGCAAACAGATTGCAGCATTCCGTCACCATCTACAGAAAGCCAACTCATACTGACCAGTATCTGAACAAAAAATCACATCATCCAGTGTCAGCCCGAAACAGTGTTATTACAAACCTTTTTGGAAGAGCAAAAAGTGTCATATCCGATTCAGATGACCTTAGAAAAGAAGAAAGACACATACAGAACGTTCTCCTGTCAAACGGATACCAAGCAAAAGACGTCCAGGTAGCTTTACAAAAAAACATCCAGGCCAAACCATGCTGCTGAACCAGAAGCAGAACCTCTGAAGCGCATATGCCTTCCCTATGTGAAGGATACAAGTGAACAGCTAAGAAGGAGCCTCAGACACCACAATGTCCAGTGCTCCTTCCTCACAACGTCCACTCTAGCGATTATGCTGTTGAAACCAAAGGATCCTGTCCCTCTAGAAGAAAGCAACAACATTTTATACAAAGTAGGTTGTAAGGACTGTCATGCTACCAACATTGGTAAGTCCAAGCATTCCTTGAGGCAAAGAGAAAAGGAACAGAAGAGAGCTGTTCAAAATGGTGACACTCAAGAGTATGAAATAGCTGATCACTGTTGGATCCATAATCATGCTTTTGAGTGGAATAACAAGAAAAATTAGACAAGGAGACCAACACAAAAACAAGAAAAATCAAAGAAACCCTACAACACAGCAACCACATCAACAGCATATCTTATAGTCTTCCAGAAATATGGCTTCCAGCACTAGCAAAGGAAACACAAAAAACACAACACAGCTATGGCGTCAATCCTCAGGACATCTCGATCCCTGTCACCACGGACGTCCGCAGTAAGGAAGAATGAAATAGCTGTACCAGATCATTTCTAGTAGCCTGATGATGAGAGAAGTGTCTCTCGAAACGCAGCGCATAAAAAGCATACTCATGTCATTAAGCTCTTGTCTACATCGATTCCTTCACCTTTGAAAAATTTGTTCAGAATCGATTCTCGTGAGGCAGTTATCTGTTCATTTGACATAACCAGACTTTTCACTAATGTTCCGCTTGATGAGACGATCAAAATATGTGCCGCTGCTTTGTACAGGGGAAACGTTGAAAAGCCTTCCATCCCAGAGGAGATCTTTGCTGAGTTGATGGAAGATGCCACTAGAGCTGTTCAATTCAGTTTTAACAATGCAATGTATCGATAAAGGGACAGGGTGGCGATGGGTAGCCCCTTGGGTCCAACATTGGCAAGTATTTTTGTCAGTCTTTTCGAGGAGCGTATTCTAAAAGAAAACAACCAAAAGTTGACTGTTTCTTTTCGGTATGTTGATGACACCTTTGCCATCTTTAAAACAGAGCTGGAATGCGACAGGTTTTTCCAAAAACTTAACCAGTTACATCCAGCTCTCAAACTTGCGGTTGAAAAGGAACAAGATTATTTATTACCTTTTCTTGATGTTTTGGTGGAAAAAGCTGACATAAATTTGTTAACAACAGTTTACCGAAAAGCTACTTTTACTGGTCAGTACATTCGTTGGGATTCCTTTTGTCGAAAAAAAGGAAAACCAATCTCATCAGAACAATTGCCCATAGAGCATTTGCATCTATTCAAAATCTAAAGCAAATTCGAAACTAGGGAAAATAAAATCTTGAAAACGGGTATCCAGAGGATATTGTCGCTAGAATTGTGCGATCACTGATTTTGCAAGCGAAAAATCTTTTGTGCCTCAAGTTAGTTAAGTGTTTCTCTGCTGTCAATCCACGAATTGTTTTCCGGCTAGGAAGATCTTGCCGTCCTTTCACAAGAATTGTGTACCTACTACAAGAAAAAGCTTATAGTATATGAATTTCTGTGCCGATGTTAAGCCCAGTATGTAGGTCGCACTTCTCAATGATTGGGTTACACGATCAAACAATATGCTCCAGCCACCATACGCCAAGCCAGCAATTCCTCTTAGATAATAGCCATCTCGCGCCTGCAAAGTGAAAATGACTACCAAAACATGCGATTCTACCACAGGCCAACTTTTACCAGAAACTTCAGAATGCGCCAAAATGTATAAAGCTGAGAACGTTTAGATATTTGGCACAGCTAGATAGTCCTTTCATCTTAGTATATTGGAATTTGTCTACATTAAAACAAGAAAACCAGTATTCAGTAGGCAGAAAGACTTCATCTTTTCACTTGGACTCTTCCAGTCATGTTTTCTTTCCTTTGATGTCTATGATTGGCTAGTTTTGGTACATGTTTCGTATGAATAAGTTCCCATTTACGTATACTTTCCTTCTGACGATTCATACTCTGAAGAGTGTCAGACGAAAAAAGCTGTTAAGTTCGTTTTAAGTCGCAAGTTTCAAGGCGATTTTCAAGTTTTATCCCACAAAAAAATTGTTCGAACTTTTAGTACAAAAATTTGGTCAAAGCGGTTCCTAAAATAAGGAACTTTTAGAACTAGGGCTGGTGGTAGGTTCTCTATAAAAAGAAAATCCTGTAGTTTAGACATAAGCTGGAAAGTTGAAGAAATGTCGGGAGCATAAGTCTGTTCAAAATCATGGGTTGCTGAGGGTTACAAGCCAATCATAAAGTACCATAAAGGTTGCAAGCCAATCAAAAAGTGCCATAAGGATTGCAAGCCAATGAGGATTGGACATCATTTTGCTACGAATACCAGAATATTCGTGAAAAAGTAAGAAATGTCTGTAAACTTTACAAAGTTTGTTCTACTTTCTAAAAATGTTTTAAGTTTTGTCATGCTGCTACTACCAAAGTGTTCACATTGCACAGTAAAAGAGCCCAAGTAAATTTTAAGATAGGTCAGACCTGACAATTAGGTAATTGCAGATTCTTGCTGTGACGGTACAGAAGTGACTCAAGCAAACGAGGCGTTGATGAAGGGGCACACGTCCATGCAAATCATTGTACTCCAATGTACTCTGTCCGCACGGACAACGAGAATCAGGTGTAGGCACATTCCTAAAGAGGTATGGGAGTGTGACACCTCCAGCATTCAATTTTGTCCGCCAAATTTACCATTTCTTGCATACTCTCGGGAACATTTTTATCAAACTGAAAGAGCTGGACTAATGCATAACCCTATGAAACTCTGTCAGAGAGCAACGGCTGCTTGCTGTTAATCTGATTTTGTTTCTGTTCCAGTCTGTGTACGTATCAGCTTGCTCCCAACTGTTGTCCTTAGCAATTTAAGAGCCCGATTACACTATGTCGTTAGCATAAAATCATAATGGCATGATGTCTTTATGTCTTAGGCCACTAGTTTACACGACGTACGTATGTCGCATACACGTATGTCAACATGAGAACGTGTGAATCCAGATTTAAACCATACCAGTGCAGGTTCTTGCCGGTATGATAATGCCATCGTGTAAACATGCTATGCTGGCAAAGTGACGCCATGATTTTATGTCGCCTTTGCAATGAAACAATACAACAGTCCATAAGCAATAAAACAAGCGCACAAATAAAGAGTCCTGTGACGTCAGTCATTGTCTTACCTAAAAATTTTTGCCAACCAGATTTGCCAAGGTTGGCACCGTTTCAAGCCAATTTCTAATCATACCAGTACATGATGTCTAAGTTGACCCTTATGCCTCACAAGATGAATATGCCAATTTATCAATCGTGTAGAGGTTACGGGAAAAGAATTGAAATACAGTAGCTAAGGTTGCCAAGTTTTTTAGAAGAAGGAAAGAAGATTCTACCATGGCCAAATATGCACTATAGATTGCTGCTCACTGTTACCAAAGACGAACGCACATTCAGCCATTGAAATTTGTAAAGACCTATCAAGGAACAACAATGTCTTTCCTGTGTCAAGGATTTAACCAACTTCATGGATATTAATGAAGTTGCCAATCGCTGAGGAGAACTGAAACTGATAAAGCAAAATACCTAAATATTCAAATATCACACAAGCATTTAAAATTGTAAAGCATTAACCTTTTGGTAAATTCTGTTTCGATAAGATTTAGGTATATTTTAATTTCCTTACCAACGTTTTTTTGATATGATATATACCATAAGTGTTATGTCTAAAAACCAAATAATCTCTTGTTTAGCGTATTTGCTAAACGTTACGCCCTTTCTATCGGCAAATTGTTAGTCTATACCCCCAAGCGTGAAACTCCAGGAAAGCCCTGAACAAGTGTCCATTAATTTAAGTCACTTGGTATCAGCTTTAGTGCAGCAACCATTTTCTAATCCTGCATCTTCAATTAAAGAAGCCCTTTTCAAATATCATTGCAAGAGCTAAAAGACAGAATGTTTAGTAGATTCCTTGCTCTTTACTTGCCTATGTCTGATGCTGGAAACGTAATACATAGGAATGCAAGCCGATGACAACTGTTTTACAAACTGACGAAAAGTCAGGTAAAAAGGTGGCAGTACACGTCGAGTTTGTATGACAAATTAACCCACAATTGCATAGATAAAAATATTACTTATTGCTTCAGCTGTGTTTAATGTTAATTATTCAAGATTCCCTTCCTTTGTATACAGAGTGAAATCATGATTCAAAGATTTCATGTCTTCCGACTTAAAGTAGCCTTGAACATTGCTTTACTTTGATAACAGTTGTTGCAAAAAACTGGAACCCCGACTAAAAATGCACAATTGCTCTTCTTCTTGAAGTACCGTGTTAGTGACGTTGGCGACCAGTTACTGGATACCACTCCGATTATCAGCCTTACGCAGCAGTATTGAGGAGTCCGTTTTTGTCACCAACCTCAGTTCTATCATGAGGTTTTGTCAAGATCGTCTCCTCCATTTCTTATCGTCTACTTATTCCTAATTTATTTGTTAGAAAATATGTTAGCCCTACTCCCCTCTTCCAATTCCGGCTTATCTAGCAGAATTTGAAAGTTTGCAATACTGCTGTAATGCATCTTTTTCAATCTGTCTATTGTTTGTACCTGCAAATTATTTAGTTTACAATAATTATTCCCAGTAGACTGAATTTCGACACTGAAACTGATAATGGACCATTGGTCTATGGGCACACTCCTCAAATGTATTCTTTTGTTTTCCAGCTTCCCTATTCTTCTTAGCTACACTTGTTTCAAAAACGATATCTTGCGAATAAGGACTAGAAACTACATTTGTATTATTTCTGCGCGCAGAGGTTTATGGTTAGTACAAAATCCTTATAAGCTTACAAGTATGCCATAAGAAAGTTAGGTTTACTTTAAGGATATTTGAAAGACAGTTGAATACCGATTTTTTACCATTTGCATAATAAGCATCGTATTTTCTCTATGAAGTGCATACATTGCGAAGTTTGATTGCTAGTAAAAACCAGACATAACCTTTTACATAAGCAATGATATCCTCTGGGCGACCTTGTCAGTATTCGCACTAACTTCATTATCGGTGGAACCTCTGTGCAACTTGTCCCCTTCAATCTTGTAATTTCTGAATTATTCATTCAAGGACCCATTGTGTATTGAAATAATGTACAAATTGAATTGCGCATTCCGCGGTAACAGCCAAGCCATAACAGTGTCCAACCAAGAATGCAAAAAGTTTATAAAAATAAATAAAAGGGTGTTATTACTTCAGTCTTAAAACAATAAAACTAGATGCAAATGGTCGAGCGTTCATTTAAATGAGCTTAGACTGGATATGCTTGCATGCAAGGATAAATATTTGAATCGAAATTCACACATACACATACACATACAGTGCTTGGACAGGCAACAATCTCTCGTTACTGGTATGTCGTGAACAAAAGTCAATAGATTTGGTCTCGTCGTGTGGAAGGATCCTGTGTCACTGGCTGCATTTGCTATAGACTATTTATACCTTCGCATGTGGTAAATACAGCATCCTGCCACAATATTTCGCATAAGCCGTAAAATATATCACAGAACACTCAAAAATAATTCCTGGAGTCACCTGGTAGATAACAATGAAAAAATTAAGATAGTTCAACGAGTCTTTTACACAGTTCATTGGCAACAGAATGAATTAACACGCGTAGAAGATACAAAGTTGTACTAAAACTTGAAAGCTTATGTATATCGCGGGGTTGCTCACTAACAGATCTTGCAACTTGTTGTATTGTCAGTGTTAGTAGCAGTTGATGTTTCCTTAATGCCACCTTCAGGATTTAATATATCAAACGACTAAAACTCCCACCACAGATAATGAGCTGGCTTTACTTAATTTATAAAGAAGTAACATTTTCTATTCAGGTTTTTGTGAGCTCTCAAAGTTTTCGCATGACTAGGACCAACAAACTGTACTTTTCCATGGCAGTGGTATTTTCGAGTAGCTTCAGTAACTTTTCAAGGATTCTTCGTTAGGAAAGCATCCGGACCTTTGCAGATATTCGATGGCTCCTGTGCACATTTCCCAACGTCGACTGGAATAATTGTATCTGTCAAATAGTCATTTGACCGTATCCATTCGTTATCTCCCGGGGTATCGCCATTGCACCAGCCAACATTGAGGACGGCTGACAGTGAATACTGTCGAGTTGGATTAAGGTCTTTTCCATCTGGAAATTTTAAGCAATAGGAAAATGCTTTTCCCTTTGTATACTGACTTGCAACATCTCTTGTCCTCATTGTCGCAATAGTGATTGATTCTGTATCTTGCATGCTGACATCCTTTAGTTCAACAATAAGACAGGAACCTGTTTGTAATGACTCTGGTGCCTCTTCAGGCTTTTGAAATTTGATTTTTCCGTCTAATTCTCTGTTGTTCAAAACGACACCTCTCACAATGTTAGCATATAATGCAAGCATGCATGTGAATATCAACCCACTCATATTTGCGAACGTCAGTGTGCTAAATACTATCGTTTAAATACGTCGAGGGAATATGATCATCGATTTGATAACAATTTTGCTCTGACCAACAAATCGTTTGAGGCAAAGAACAACGGAAGCTACATCAGAACATTAAAATAAGCATTGTAAAGCAAACAAAAACAGGTTGCTAGATTTCTGACAAGAAGGAAGGTTATTAAGTTAAGTGATCAGCACTTTATGATCACGGTACCTGTTTGTCGAAGTTAAAAGATCTATTGACCAAGAGGTCAGAAGTAGAGCATTTGGAACGAAAAAAGCGGGTGATTACTGGTACAAAGGTAGTTAAATACTCTTAAGTTTAACTTGGAGGGAAATAACTGTTCTGCGGCAACACGCAAGCTCCCTTGTTTCTTTGATTAATAACCATGGGGGAAGACAAAATGCAATCAGACATGTTCCCTACTGGTATGACTCATGGTAAGAAAGAGAAAAAGACAGAGAAAGAAAAAACAGAGGCGAATAAATGAACATATTGAAAGGTAAAAGGACAGTCAAGAAGAAACAGATTGATGAACAGGCCACGAGAGAAAGTACAATAAGGTAAAGATAAAGCAATAGACGATTCTAATGTACACAGTACTTTGCTAAGAATGGAAGATGTTATTTTTGAACTGAAACTTGTGTCAGGAATACACTGAACATCCATAGGAGCGATCCAGGGACTTACGTGGGGCCAAGCCACTATCTGCCTCTGTTTTGAGGCAGTTGCCATGGCTGCCAAAAAAACGAAATGGTTTCACTTAGAAGTAAATTTCTAATGCTGGTTAGTGATTGTCAATTCTTGTTAAATAAAAAAAAATCAATGTTGGTTCATCGACTTCAGTACAAAATCAAATGCATCACTACTAAATGCATGTCAAGGCAGCTAGTACTGAACACTACCGTATGCTAAACCCCATAAGTGCGCAAGGTGCAGTTTTTACGAGCAGTAATTTTGATAAAAGTGTATTATACAGCAAAGTCTTTGAGATGGTATAGAGTTCTTGCATAGAGTTCTGTATACAAGTGCTGCGAAACCTCCAGACGTGAGCGACTATGCAAAAATCTACATTTGGAAAGCTTGAGTAAAATCAACACGAAAAATTTTCGTTCTGTCTACTTAGTTTATTCAATTGAGATCCATTTATTTAAAAAGTCAAGCAATCGTTTCCTTCTATGAAACATATGTTCTACTGCCGTATTGGTTCCATCATCTCTGAAAGAACACCTTGGAACACTAGAAATTTAAATGTCTTTTTAATGTGCTTCCTCTAATTCTTTCAAACAACTTCTTAGAAACAAGTCATATCATTTGGAATTTGCAACTGGGAGCTGGTAGACATTCTGAAGGCACTACGGGGTCTTTCAAGGAAACTGGGTTTTTTTCTGTCAATATATACTAATAACAATCGATATAGATAATAAACGGAACATATTTCCATTCTTGTTTCTCAACTCGTTACAAGCGTTCCTCACTTTGATCCACTATCGTAGCACTGTTCAACAATAGAGTTACAAATTCCTGAGTACTTTTCACTTGCTTTGAAAATGAAATCCAAAGAAAGAAGTCTATATAACTACGAACGCACAGGTTTGGAATACCCGCTTGGCATTGTCCTGCATTTGTAACTAGCTTCTACAAGCTTGTCGAAGTAGCTTTTCTTTCGAGCAACAAAATAGAATGGTTAAAAGCGAAAATATTGAAGTATGTTCTAGGTCTTCTTTATGAAACTGTTCATGTCTCGATGTCTACATCGTCATCTTCTTCATTATCCTCGTTCAATATGAAGTCTATGTACACTGTGTCTTCGATATCTGAATCAGTTACTTCTCTAGTTACAAGAATGGCTGAAGAGGTTCTTTGAACTTTCCATGTTTTTCAACCAAATGGAAAGAACTTCCATTTGCACCTTTAAGAGGTCTTTCATTGCCGCACACGGCTCGTTTTCTTTAGAACACTGACTTAGATCGTAGCGGTGACGTCCAATAAACAAAAACTTGGAGTGATGAATAATAATGGAGAAATAAAGGCATCTTAATGTAAGGTTTGAACCTGTTCATTCGTTTAAAAAGTAAACTTTGTGTTGGGACTTATATGCTTGGACATTTGTTAAGAATAAGATGACGAGAATTAAGTTAAGTAAAATCAAGGAATGCGACCATAGCGTAATGGAAGATAGAAAGTGACCTTTTCATGTTACATTGCTGTAATGCGTGTCCCTGACCATTGCAGTAATGCCTTAAGGTTGTAGAGTGATAATGTTTTAATGTGTAGTCACAATCATTAAAGTCTTTTTGACATAATATTATCAAGGTGCGGTTGGGAGCTTATACATCGTTAAGGTGTACTTTTCAATTTTATGGATTAGAGCACGCTAGAATGGAATGTGTGATTAAGTATTTTTAGTACTTAAAGTATATATACCGATGTAACTTTAAGCTAAGAGAGGTGTTCAGTGGGAGATATAAATAAATAAGCGCAAGCACAGTAAATGCTACAGTAGGGGGTTGGCCCACTGGTAGCACCGTGTTCTTAACTTTCGTAATCTATGCCGTTAGTGCTAAGCATTGTGTACTATTTTTTAAGTCTTTGGTATGACCCAATTATTGATTCGAACCCACAACCTCCCGCATAAAAAGCGATTACACTAACGCTAAGCCACTGCTGAGGTAACAAATTCGAGTAAGCGCCCCATTTGGTTATGAAAAGTTATTCAATTTAGCGCCCTCGGGTGCATATTCGAGAGGCACGAAGAATGCAGCCATCTCAACTTCAAGTCGGTTCCTTAGCCGGTATGGAAACGATTGGCAAAAAATTAATGCAGGTAGGCTAGTAAATTACCAGTAAAATATAAAATTTGTAATTTTACTGCCTTTTTGAACAAAAAAATCGATCTGTCCGTGTTGTCGGGAAACCCAGGCGCGCTGTTATGTTGTGTGTTGTGCTATCTTCGCGTGTTGTGTTATGTTATGCTCATTTA
>JANTCA010058556.1:0-16934 GCA_024741275.1 Chironex yamaguchii
CTATATATATGATACTCTATATATGTATATATACACACATGTATATATATGTGTGTGCATATAAATTATACTTCTTTACGGATACCTGTATGTCTATAACGTTTATAGCCGTAATTATCTATATAATGCATACTTGAAGAAACTATCAAATAGGGCATGTGACATAGCGATAAATACTGTAGTTGTCATCATTTCACCTGCCATGAATTGGGCTCGACAGACGTTCAATGTCAGTGAAGAACAGAAGAGATGTCGACCTAACCCCATGTGACAGTGCGAACCCATCCGATTCAGCATCCACACATTCAAGTAGTCACATATGACGGAGTCAAGGTAACCAATTACACGTATACTGAATTGATCGACTCGATTCAGTTGGTACAACATAATCTCTCTCTCTCTCTCTTAGTAAGCGAAAATACCTTATGAAGGTAAAACTCTTGAACTGGGAAAAGACAATGCAACAACTTTAAAGCTATTTGGTGAGAAACGTGTTTTATTGTTGATTTGTCGTCAGGATTCGTAGTTAGGCAAAAGCTTCACGATACGTTTAACTATTACACAAATGCCCACAATCTTTTCGGAGGGCCTCGATAATAGAAAGATTCAGGCGTTTATCTGGAAACGGCCAAAAACTCAACTATAGGAGCACTCACAAAAAGGCGGAGAAATTGTTGTGTCCTCCTATTGCGTCCATGATTTAAAATTGGAGCACAGTTGTAGTATAAATCATGACTCAAGATATTCATGTCAAATGGGCAAAAGCAAAGATAAGTGAATGAAGGAGGGAACATTTGCATTCACGGTCAAATTAAAAAATCGTGACAATACCTGGTTAAGCGCAGTGATCGTATAGTTCGTTCGTTCATTGCAATAAAACTGATTTTTTATCCTGTTAAACAGACTACGTACGCCTACTTTATCCACATACTACAGTCATTAACCTTTTATTAAATTATTGAATCCATAATAGATCTTGGTTTTATTTGAAATCCTCCTCAATTAGTCATGACCAAATCGTAAAATCCAATCATAAAATTAATGACAGAGTTGCATTGATAATTTGTTAACATACAACACGCGATGGGTTCATGAAACTTACTTACATTGATAACGTAGAACATGACTCTGTGTAATCCCTACCAAAATCCAAACCAGCAGAGTTGGTAGGAAACTTGATGCCTTGAAAATTGACCAACTCATTTGGCCGATTAATCCTTATCGCCACTCACAACCAGTAAGATAAGATCCAGACAGATGACGATTTAACTACGACGGTGTTAATAACTTCATATTAGCTTGAAGCAAAGCTTCTTATGCCTCCAACACTGATTTGGTGGACAATTATTCCCTCTGACAGTATTTTGATATCCTTCGAGAGCGCTGGTCTTTCGGCACAATTTTACGATGAATAAAAACAAGGTTCCTTCTTGTCACTTGCTATCGGAAGTTGCTAAATGTCCCCAACGTCACAGCAGGTATGGCATTGTTTTCCGATTGTAAACATGAATAAAAAATTTATATCTTAAACTATGTGACAATATCATATTCTACGGAATAAAAGCCTTTATCAACCAAAAGGCAACAATCGCAAGAAGAACAGAGAATCGCAGTTATTAGTATCACTGGTATTGTTTCAGGAGTTTTGCCCTTTGTATTTGATTTTTTGTTCACGGTAGGCCTCTTAACAGCGGCTATTTTCGTTCTGTAAAATATTAAAGTAAGCACGTTGTCACATCAACTAACTCTCCCTTGCTGTATTGGTGATATCACTTGTTACAATGCTTCTTGGAAACGCTTTTCTTTATAAGGAACCTGCATGTAGAGGATCTAAAAATTTAAAGAACTTTTAATACTAAAGACAAATTGCCTAAGTAACTTATCAAATTTAAGAATTTTATCACCAGGAATAACTGAGAATCACACATATGTGCCAGCCATTTACAGTCACAGTCAAATCGCTTATCTGTGCAGTTTAAAAGTCAAATCACACATCTGCAATTTTTGACTGAGAGTTAGATATACAATTCGACACGGAGAATGGCTGTGTAATATAATTAGAAAACGTCACGTTTGTCATTTCTTGTTGTTTCTTCAGTGCTCTGAATATCCTGAGAATTCAACGACTGATTAGTGAAATAAGTCACAAAACTATCTTTGGCCGCTAAATGTGAAAAAAAAATTAAGGAACTGTTAAGGAACTTTTAGTATTAAAATTTAGTCAAAACAGGTCCTAAAATAAGTAACTTTTAGACCTAGGGCCGGTGGTAGGTTCCTTATAAAAAAGCCTGTAGTTTTCTTGGAATCTGAGGCCAGACCAGCTTATTTCTTTTTATTATTCTACTTGCCCTAGGCAGTTTCCAAAATTGGCGATCCTGGAACTCGCATCATACTGGAATCCGTAAAAGCTTTATAATATGCCATTTCCCATGTTGCGGTGTTATTCTCCGTTTGGAAGAATTTTTTCTGGATGCTATTAGGTCAAAGACTTAAGGCAAGTTGTTAAAGTTAATCTATTTACAAATTTGTTAAGAAAAATTTACAATGCCGAAATACTAAAAAAATTCTCTTGCAGAAATGTACAGAAAAGACCAGGAAAAGAAAAATGGACAAATGGTTGGTTGTCATTTCCAAAGAGAGGATCGCATAAGGTATACTGCAGTATTTTTGATAAAGATCTTATCTCTAGCAAATCAGAATTAATTGCCCACACCAAATTGGGTTGCATAGGAAGTTGTCAAACAATGTTGAAAACAATACTTCCCAAAATATTTTCAAGGAAACAATAGCTTGGACAATACGTTACAATATTTTGCTTGTAAACTCTTCTGTTCATGTTGAATCACATTTATAGCCTAAATATATACGCTGTGTGTTTTAATGGTCTTCCTCTGAAAATAGTTTTTTAAAAAATGTGTGAATGTTGGTCGAAATGTAGGTATATTTTGTTGCGACGGCCAAATAAATCGAAAAGAACTCAGAAAAAACACGACAAAAACTCAATGGAAATATCAACAACAATTGGTATTTCCCGCTATATCGAAAAATGTAACTAAGACTTACAGAATCAGATATCGACTAAAAACGTACAAAATCTACAATCTACGAACCTACTAGGAGTTATTTACAGAAAACATTAAAATTTACAATTTAAAGGGTAAATCAAGGGAGACGTCGAAAGACGGGAAAAACAGGGATGTAGATAGATTGGAAACGGGAAAAAAACACAAAAAGGAACAAAGAATATTTAACAGCACTTATGCGTGGGTTATTCCCACGCGTCCACAGACGTCACGCACGTGTCCACGCAAATAGTCGTCACATATTTTCAAGAATGTAGGGAGTAATGGGTGGAACCAACACTGAAGTCCGTAGGTGGGAAGTAGGTAGAAATCACGTGTGCAGTAGGGATAGGTCGAGCGTGGCAATACTGGTTTCGATTTACCTCTCATCAAGGATTGTGAACATCATCTTAACAATCTGTTTGTCCTGCAGATATCAAATATGCAAGAGTACCACCAAAATTTGAGGTACCAAACGTCGTAATATTTAGTAGGACGTTTTATTATAGATAACTGATTCATAATTTGTAGATTCGTTTAAAATGCACTTTGATCAAAATGTACTTGACGTTTTAATGTGAGAAAAACAATTAGTTCTCAACCGAGGTAAGTTGAAAGATGAGAAATCTGTCGAGAGCAAAAACAAACCCTATAAAATATTAACATGGTACCATGAAAAGATCTTTTGTTTCTTTGGAAAACAAACAGCTCCGCAAAGCAAGGAGTTAAGGAGAGATCTTGAGTCCCTAGCTCGCTTGAATATTAATATCCTTCTCTCTGCGGCTTGTGCAAGGTATATTGAACAATTACTCCTGTAATAATGCAACCAACAAGTTAGAACATTTCTTGTATTTACTTTTGATAAATGATGTATCCGTCGCTTAAAGATTAGAGTATTTTGCCCGGCAAGCAGGAGATCGTGGATTCGAATCTCGCCCTGGAAGTATGGTTTGTTTAACTGGTTTTCAGTTACTTTATTCTTATCTCTACACAAATAAACATTCATGACTAAAGGGTCATAATACTAAGACACCCCCTTTATGGTATCAAAAGATTGCATGGTTTTAAACATAAGTAGACTTCTTGAGAGGTACTGTCAGCAATATCCAATTGCCATGGGCACAATTTGATGTTGATACTATACAATGCTTGAAGAATCCCTGGCTCCCACAGATTTAAAATGCTTTTTTCTCTGTTCTTCTACACTTAATGTGCATTCCTACTAGACAGAGTTTGTGACGATTTCCTTATGGAGATGCATATATGTCTGTCAAAAATCAACCACTGAAGTATCAACTAAGTAGCATTGACAGAGTGAAGCCTTGGTTTGACCGAGACAATTTGTTTTTGCTGAGCTTTGGATTATCCTTATCGATAGCCTCTGTTTTAATTTTAGGATCAAAAGTTCGTCACCTTGATGGTTTAGTAAGTCAAATCATAATGGTCTGCAACACCTTCCCTGTGATGCTTCCTATCTTTGCCCCCATCCTTTACAATAGATCAAGAAGAGCCAAACTTACGCTCATGACTTTTTGATAAACAGTTTGTACTTGACTGTCATACCGTCATGGATGAATGGTATACTTTTCAGTGTTCTAAATATATTTTCATTTATTCTTTATGAAGAATATATTGTTTAAAATCTTCAATTCGTTTCTTCAAATGATCCTTTAAAGCTGTTGTGACATAAAGCTGTCAAAACATTTTGTTAAACGCTTGTGACTGTGATGAAGTGAACATTGTATTAATTCTCCATATTCGGTCTTGGGACTTCACAATTTTCTAAGGACACATCTCTAGGACACTCACTTTTCATCTCCAAGAAAGGGCAGGGCAGTCAATCCGTTTCCATACAAATTTACAGTTGCTCGGAGATTTTTGGATATGAGCCATTTGTTAGACTTATGGAGGATAACGATTCATTTGCTCTCGAGTCTCTCAGCTGGATATGTCAGGTGAACAAATTATCCTTTTTATTTCTGACACATCAAATCAAGATATCTACTCGTATTATCTTATAAAATTGTATTAAATCAGGATGTATGTTATCTGGCTTTATCAACTTGTTTGATAAGGGCGTTATTAATTTTGTATATAAATGATTGACTTCCAGAACTGTCTATTTAATCTTTAGTTTGCAATCTCTCAGCTTTTCAAAATATCTTGAACTCGTTCGTAGGGCGAATTTGTGATTACAAAAGATAGCGAACCCAGCATTATATTTTTAATAACATAAAGAGTTATCTTACTGAAGAACCCTTGAACATAACATCAACAAAAGGATGCGACTGGTACGCTTTTGATATTAAGATTGTAACCTATCTTAGAAATCTGCGGAGGGTTAAATTCAAAAGGCTCAGTGATTCTAACAAAGATACATCTTCACCCTTTTTATCGTCTGATAACTAACCTGGCCATCGTACATGTAACTTAGCCAGTCATTACCTTACATCGTGTTCCGTATTAGCTTTGCGTGTTAAATATAACGAATTGAAGGATCAGATAAAGTTTGATATTAGCCCAGATCTTTTTTCGTTTCCACTCCCTTTAATCTTTAATTAGATGAAGAGTAGATCTTCACTGTGAAAATTTTCATCCGTACATTATACGAAACTTCCCTGTCTACTTTTATCTGGGACTTGTGAAGAGAAATCCAAATTGCCATCCTTTTGTGTTTCAGGATGAGGATCTATGAGAATTGGCAAAAGGGTAAGGTTCTGTGAAAAAGCATTGCGTTTAGCGTGTTTTCATTAAAATATGAGCGTTCCGAACAGCTCTCTAAAACGTCTTAAACTGTACATAAACCTTCCACTTGCCATGGAATCCATAAGATCCAAGTGTAATGCACGTGTGGTGCAGCATGTATAAAGAAGAATATAATGCTTGTTCATGGTACCATTGGCTTCTTTGCAATACTAAGGTCCCGCAAAATCCACACCATCATTAGTATATGGTGGGGTTTCTTCGACTCTGAAATCTGTCAAGTCCATTGATTTAGGCCATGAAAAAGCCTTGCCCTGATAACGTCTTCAAGATACGCACTGTCTGATTACTTGTTTGACAAACTGTCTTCCTTTTGGAATCCAAAAGTTCCGAGAGAGTGAATTTCAATCCACAATAAAGAATCCTCTGATGACATCTCGACACCATTATTTCGTCAATATTGTGTTGTAATTCAAGGCTCATTCTCCTAGTTTGTCCTTGCAGTGCAATATGTCATTTTCTTCAAAGATGTCAAGTTGTTCAGCAAGTCACTGAAACTTGGGACTCTCTTTTAGTGCTCCCTGGACAGTCTTTATCCATAATTTCTCTGCCCTACAAATCTCGTCACTCTTTAGATGCAGGGTTGACCTATCCTCAGCTTTTGAACGTTCTCAATAAATCACAGCACCTAAGCAGTAACCCGTGTCAGTTTACTCATAGATCCATACCTGTATGTGTCAATTATGGCTTCTATGCCCGTCTTCTCTTGGTCATCTTCATTTAACAGTACCAACTTGCTTGTTTTGAACTTTCTTAAATTGAATCCTGCTTCCTTAACTCTTTCTTTAGTGCTGAAATACAACCTTTTTGCTGATTCTACACTACCACTTCCTATGACTAAATCATCTACATAAAATGTTTAGATACTTGCTCAACAAATATAGAGTGACACTCTCAAACATGCCTAAATGATGGTGGAAACAACATTTAAAAGCAAGGGTGACACATTTACCCCAAATACAGCCCTTGTGAATCTCAGTACCTGTAGAGATTGCTCATCACTGACATTATCATACCTCAAAAATCTGAGACAATCTCGGTCTTGCCCAAGTTTTTATCTCCAAATTTTCCTATCGTACTGTGCGCAGTCCTGAGTGATCTGCCAGCTTTGTAGTTACAAGGGGTCTTTGTGATCCACTGCCAAAGAGGATGTGACAACGCAAATTCTTTAGGCCACTTGTAATAGTTTGTGCAGTCTGAGGAACTATTCTACAACCTTTGCTTACATTTCCTACACAAGCATTTATGGTTGAATCACTACTATTTCCCTTTTGCATTACTTAACGTGCTTCCTTATCAGACAAGCCTTGTTTAACACATATGGTAGGATGATTACTACCCTTGCAATAAGTGCACGTTTCCTGTGAATTACATTTAAATACCCTACATAAACAAAGGAAACATCTGCCATACTTAGCTAACGGCCTTTTCCTTTCATTTACGTCCATAATCTTTGCAAACTCCTCTTCCTTGTGGTTGCCGAGGCAGTAGTAGCATCTTTTGTCTTTCCTTATTGACCTACCCATGTGTAAGGAACTGGCTGTCGAGACTGGGATCTTCGCTTGCAACCTCTGTTTCTGCCTTTCAACATTCTTGGGTGGTTGTAATAACATCTCATGGTCACAGACATTAAATTCCATGCAGAAGGCCTCCAGAAACGTTTCCATTTGCCAGTTTTCAAACTGATGATTATTACGAATCATACCAATTCCTTTGGTTTCGGGACGTTTTTCAAATAAAGTAGGAACAGCAATTGTAGAGTAAGTTGAAATATCAACTTTCATGGACTCCAGTCCTCAATAAAGCATCTCTAACTTGCCTAGATGGTCCTCAATTTAGACTCAATTTCAATTCAAAAGCTCCTGCTTCATGTGCTTCCTCGGCAATTGCTTCGCCATCCATCATAACAACTAAGCTAACACAAAGTTCCAAAATCTGATCATCGATTTTCTTAAGTTGAACAAATTTCTCCTTGATCTGCTTGTATAAGGATTTACTTTTCCTACATCATCCTTGTTTTTTGTAAAATTGTTTTAAAAGCTTCAACAAACAATCACGTTGGACAACTCTTGTTCTCCTCCTTTTGGTAATTTCTTCCATCATTGCAGTAATACAGAGCAAATCCTGCTCAGTGATCATATGTCGTGACTTTTAAGCCACAACGAACCCTGATTTTATTTGCAATGCTAAAAAAGCTAACGTATAAAGAGGAGACCCTCATATATTACATGACTCAATTACTCCTTGAATATATACAAAAGTTGCGACTAAAATACAAAATTTGATTCACTGTTTAATCCTGTTAGATTTCTGTAGTCCAAATATATCAGCTGATAAAATAATATAAATTTCTTGACATGCTATCATTAATACATTATTTCGTATTCACAAGGTTGCATCAGACTAAAAATTAAACTTACACTAGAAAAGAACATGACGCAATTAAATCCCAACAAGTTAAAAGTGAGTCTACTTTTCACATTACTATGAATGAAAACCGTTGACATCGGAACAGAATACGATGTATAGAATAGGCTAAGATGACTTTTTACTTGATCACAGTAACATCGCATCGATAATTGTTTTACATTTCCCTTCATTAAATAGAACCTATCAGTGTATTTTCATTATTTAGGGCTTTGTCTGCCCTCTAGATCGAGAATTGAAGATTAAAAGTCATCGGAGGAAAGTAGATACAATAACGTCGCACGTTCGTATATTGTGTGTATGTAGAATAGCCTCATCCGAAAAAAGTGAAGTTTACTACAAATTATTGCATCCTATTGAATTTCCACATCAAATGGATTTGAATCTACTAGAAGCCTAACAATTTTATTAGTTATTACATGTAAAGTTATTTCGTGGTCTAGTGTTATCTTGAATTACATTTTTATTTTTATTTGGGGGATGTTTGTTTCATCTAAGCGTAACTGCTTTATCCGTAGTTAAATGGATGAAATACGTCATATTGCTCTCTTTAGCCGTGGTAGTGGAGCCCCTTATTTTCATGATCGAGCTTACATCTGTTGACACGACTTTTTCAAAAGAGGACCAACCGAATGTATTATTGAAAAGATGACAAAATTTAGTTGTACATTACATGCCGACTCCAACGCTAGGCTTTCTTTAATTCACTGGACACGCCGATACTCCATACAAAAGGAAAATGGAGACAAAACCTTTAGGACAAGTTCCAAATTTATCCACTCGACGTACACCTGGACAGCAATTCACATTTCATGAGCTTTTAAGCGCGACTGGGCAGAATGTGTCGCAGTACCTTCAATATTCTTACAAACGACTTATGTCCACTGAATTCTTTCCAGTTTCAACAAAATAATCATTCTGCTTTTTAATAAGTCATCAGGATAGATTTTATGCGTCAACCAACTGCCTAATACATAATTCAAAGTTGCGTTTGTAGCCTATTCAGAGCGGTCGTTTCGTTAATACTTTGCGTTGGTGTTAACAAAAGACGATGTTGAAATCATGTCCAGAGCTGATGCATCTATATGTGGGACCATTTTAACCCAAGATTATTGGCTTGTCAGAGCTTAGTGATGCATGAATAAAAAGTAGAATCTTTCAAAAACATTGAATGCAATCTTGCTACACTTGCATAAACAAATCTTTCGGTCAAAAATTCAAGATATATTAGGCAGCACAGTTTACAAAAATTCTTTTGTGAAGGTAATTTTGGGGTCGTACCTTGAGGGCAACAAACGAGACTCCACTCAAACAGCTAAAAACCGTGCGACACGTAGTATTTCATACTGGCGTGTCTTTGTCAATAACGAGATACTCGACGTTGTTATTTGACACCTTGAAACAAGTGTTGGCTGAACGTCATAAAGTAACACATACTTTGATGGTCACATTTAGTCTTGTTGTCAGGGCTGCGTTGCTAAGATGCATATTAAGCTTAAGTAAGAGACCTACCAAGCTTTGCAGTTCATAATTCATGCAGTGGAACAGTAACATCGTGTGGAGTGATGCTCGGTGCACATACAAAGCATACAATACCATGCCGCCGAAAATTAAGTTGCTTGTGAAATGTCGATATGTTTTGCTCTGCCTTAAAGTGGACCTACACCTTTTTCAGTTTTGACAAGTATTTTTTAAATGTATTGGAAATGACTAAAATCTGAAAACAAAATTGAAATTGGTCAAACCGTTTTCTTTTTATAAGCATTTAAAGTTCATAAAATCTATTGTTCTAATAAAACAATAGTTTTCACGACCGCGTCTTTTAGATAGACTGGGCTCCAGTTTGTGTGACGTCTAAGCAGGAACAGGCAAAATTTCCTATAACAAAATCTCATAGAAAAGCGCATAAACGACCGGAATTCTGTAGGACTTTTTTCCCGTTAAAAGAAGATGCCAAACAGACGCATAGTGTCTGGTTGCAGCAGTACTACAAATGCTGAACAGGGAATTCTTTTACACAGGATTCCATTTTACGGAGACAATCGACCTGAGGCCATAGAAAGAAGATGGGTCAATTTTGTGAAATTGAAAAGGGTATGGACAGACCCAAAGGAGCTACGATTTGCTCCAGACACTTCACTACAGATAGCTTCAAACGTAGGTTTCATAACCTACCAGGACAAGACAAGCCCTGTATGCCAAGGCTTGTTGAAGATCATTTTGGATGTGCAGCTTTTCCGACTGATTGCACCATGCTCTTATTACTGCCAAGATCAAGCAGTTGAAATTCAGTCTGGTCAGCAGACCTGGTATGTTGCAAGAATTCTTGCAGAGTGTGTCCATCCCTCATTGCCTTTTTCTTTAGGATTGGATCCTTACAATGATTTACTAAATGTGATAGTCACACTAGATCTATTACCTGCTCCTTAGTAAGTTCACTTAAATTAATGTCAGAAATACATGCTTTTACTCAAATTACGACAAATTAGTTGACAACGCCTGGCCTTTATAACAGGACTGGGTACTAATGATACCCACGAATCTATAAACATTCCTGCTATGTTCCTTTGTACACATCAAAGTACGATTTAGCTAATCACATGTGGCATGCATTTGGATGGTATTAATAATCGTTTTTGAAAGTGATGCATAAAGAATACGAAGAGCATTTCCAAGTAAAAGGATCAGCCAGGTCAATCTGATAGTACATTTTTGTCATGGATCCATTTTGATGAACAAACTCCACTTCCAGTCACATAATAACTTCGCTTAGTTCCTTACTATGCTCTAGAGTAAATACCTGGGGTTTGCATGCTACTGTACGGTCTTGCCTGTATGGTTTTGAAAACAGTAACCTGAAAAGGCTCGGACGGAGCCCTAAAGCATTACTGTTTTACAAACTTATAATCACACAGATTTAAATTCAAATATTAATCTGATTTTTGAGTTCCAAACGTATGCTTACCTGTGCTTATTAAGTTGCATAATCATCCATCAGTTTAAAATGCTTATGCCTGGTACCCCCTTACAGTCAAAGGTCAGAGCATAACTGGAAATAACTTTTAATTTTAAGTAGGTTCAACGCCAAGGGTGGAATACGTGAAATCGGAAGTTTTGACTTAATTCCAGATAGTATAGAAGAATGCAGGAATGATTGGCGGAAGAAATAACGCGAAACAAAACACACAATGTTCATATCGTTGTGTCGTCCCTTTTCGCGCAAGATGCAAAAATGTTGCACAATGCGTCTTTCAGGTTTTCAGGGCAGTTAAAAATAGAAAGCGCTCTTAATCTATTCGTCAATGTGTGTGCAACTGCTCAAACAAATTCATCCTAGTATAAACACAATCATATCGCAAAACTGGTCTTCAGTCAAAACTGGTTTAAACAATTATATTTGACACCAAAGTGCCATAGTCTTCGTATTGACAATGCACAATGGGACCATTGATTACATGGAAAAGCTGGGACACTTACGACATCAGTACAAACACGCACAGACTGTTATGTGTACCGGCTAATCCCAGGTCACAGCTGCATTTTATCCGCTGTAATATTATGCATTATTCTTGTCCATATTTAGCTCCTTATCTCACTGTTTCTGCTACAGTTCAACATACATCCATTCTTCTCTTGAGACACATTATTCGTCACATTTCTTCACGTTACCACTCTTGATGATCCTTGCATATAAAGCGCAGTAAGTGGAAAGCTGGTCCTATTTCGCGCATAGACCATTTTCACATTCAATTTGAGAGTGAGGTTAACGATGATGTGCCGAAACATTATTTTGGTTTATGCTGCGTTTACCAGGAGGCCATCATTATTTCACGGGTTGAAATGAAGATTTTTATCACTGTCTTTGGACATTACCACGTTGACATTTAGGTCCGTGTTAGCATGGTATCAACATGTTAAGTAACCTTTGTAAGCAGATGACTTTAAAAGTAAATGTTAAATGTACAACTAACATCGAAGTCACTTAAACAGGCCCTGCTCATTGACAAATTATCTTCCGCATGTAATGCCGTCATCCTTTTATGTTTTGTATTGTCTAAAGTTCTACTCAATTTCCTTCAATTCAACGAGATTCTGACTTGTTCGTTTACAGTAGTAAAAATCCCAACTTATTCCTGCCTATAAACTGATGATCATCACTGATGATGTGCGTACTGGACCATGAAGGCCTCATCTCAAAACAGGGCTGCAGCTTGACGTTTTCTTAGTGCCTGTCAAAAGTGCTATTTGCTGCCACCTGATGTCCTTCACTTGAATCGTTGTTTGGTGTCTTTAGGGAGGCATTTTTCATGTCAGAACATTTGTTTTGCTTACATTCGACATGTGTTGAGATAAATGTTATCGTCACCCGAGAACTTACTAATCAATTTGTGATAAAATAATTTTATGGGTTGACTTACCAGATAGAAGAACAAACAACTACATTATATTGTATTTGTGTACTTTACATGATGTAATCTTGGAAATGATTCCACCCGAGGATCACGGAATCATTAGTAGGTTAAGGTAAGTTGGTGTCTTTTTAGGAGCCAAAATATGTTAAGGTATTAGTGATCAATTTTGTTCGGTGTAGTTTTTTCGGAGCAATGAAATATCTTTCCCTCGAGAGTACTGAGTAAATGATATTTTAAAAGGGTGTAAAAGATCAAAGTGGAGATGGGCTGATGATGTTTTGAGAGGGACTGATGACAGATGATTAGGAAAAGTAACAGCGTGGTACCTCAGAGATGGAAAGCGAAGACCTTGTAGACAATGCACGTGATGGGAAGATGAACTGAAGTAGTTTGACAGGCATTGGAGAACAACAGCTCAGAACAGAAAGAGGTGACAAGAGCAGAGAGAGGCCTTCTAGGCTAGATAGAAGAAGAAGATCGTAGTTGCAGTGAAACGAAAAAGCGTCTAATATCCTCTTCACAATCATGCAAATTTTCGACAGCTGTTCTGTTGGCGCTGATTCTGTTCTGTCAGTATCCTTTCCGTATGACCATACTCATTTACTCTGTTTCTTCATTCCATCAAAATGTGCAAGATTGAACTATACAGTAGCGTAGTTTTGAAAAATGGCTCTACAGTCATTGCTCAAAAAGGTCAAAAGTTGACTAATTCGAGACGGTATTTTTGGAGCAAGATACTCTCTGACCATTATCAAGCGTTACTTAATAATTAATCAAAAAGAACGATAATTGTAATAACCATCCCTGCACATCCCAATTAACTGTATCCTTGCGTGTTTCTGCTATTTGAAACATGAAAAACTCTTAGAAGGCAGTAGAGTGTATTGATCTCCCTTGTCTCCCAAACACATGCAAAAACCGACTTGTTTACCGTTTCAAACTTGAAGAGACGCTGAAATGAAAATGCTGAAACTTGTTTCGGAGCTCTGTTGATGAGATAGCAAAATCATAATGTGAAAATGTTTTCACATCGAGCCATCGATGAAACCACCGTCTTGGGTGCTTGTGAAAAGTATATAACTGCTTAAGGTACAGCGGGTATGATTAGGACGTCATCGTTAACCTCGCTCTCAAACGGAAGCCTCCATTTCGCTTGGGAATGTGAAACAGGTTTATACACCAGGACGGTTACACACGATGGGCAGAGTTCTGCTGCATTTGAATTTTAGCGCGATGACAGCACGCCAAGCAATTCACCTTCTAGCACTTGGAATGATCACACTAAAATGATACGCTTTAAAACGATTATAGTTTAACTGCAAATAAATTCAATTTTAATTTACCCCGTTAACCGATGCCAACAACTCATCAATCGTTATCATGCCGCGGTCACAAAACTGGCCCAACTAACAAAATTTACAGTCAGTCAGACCTACAAAGCCATGACTGGCTAAACATTTTCACTCTATCACAACTTAACGTGATCTTCTGTATCTGCGATGAACTTATCATGCACAATAAAAAGCTAAATCAAAACATGAGACCTGACGTGCTGCTGTATAAAAAAATTTACATATATTTACAAATTGGATGGACAACACCTAACTTCGAGACAAGTGACTAGGAAATTTCAGTATAAAATGGAACACTGGATAGAACGAGGGATATGTGTCTCAGGAATCAAATAGTAGTGATGATGATGTAGACTCTAGTTCTTTTTGAAGTTCTTCCATATCCGACGGTTCAATGTTTCTTCCGTCGAGCCAGTCATTTAAAAGAGAGGCAGATAAAACTGGAAGGATTGTCTCATCAGTCCCATTGCTTGTAGATGCATCCGAAGGACGACACGGGGTATTCCAGCTGCAAGAAAAGAGAAGTTAAAAGGGCAAGCATTCACTCAAATGCAGTAAAGACGATAATGTACGAAAAACTAAGAACACTGTCACATGTAATGCAGAACAAACCAAGTTTCAGATTAATTTTTGATCTTAGAGTCTATAAGAATCAATACTGCAACTTTCTGTGTTCTGGAAGTCAGATAGTCGAATTCGAGTGTTTACAGTGCTATCCTGACTCTAATCATGGGTAATCTCTAATGACATTTGAACTGCAGACCAAAGTATATTCTATGAAATTACCGTGATTGCAACCTACAAAGTACGTGAATGGCAGACTGTACTGATGTATACTCTATAAAAGGATCGCGACTGCAACATACGAAGTAACTGAATTGCAAACTGATGCGTATTGCATGAAACTACTGTGACTGCAAAATACCAAGTTCGAATGAGTATTACAATGACCATTGCATTTAAGTAATGCGCATTGCAATCTTTGGCCAGGAACAGTAAACCACTATTGATACAAAAGATGCAATGCTTCCAAAGCAAATTTAGCATACTTATTTGTGTCTAAAATATGACTCTAAAATACGTCAAGACGTAATCAAAAAACTTACAATTCTTGTGCTGTTGTTTGGTTTAGTAGTTCCTCCAAATCGAATCCTAAGCCATAGCCGCATGCTCCACTCTTCGGGGTTTTCGGGGTCATTAACGTTGTCATTAGGACGTCTTGAACATCTTTTTTAAATACTGAAGACCTCTTATTCGCAGTACTGTCGTCACAATTAGTTACATCAAGTTCCGGTACAGACAACTTATTAGAATAAGTGTCAGACGTAGTGGTTTCCTCTCCTGAGTCTATTTTCGGATGATTGGTGCTCAAGTCTACTTTATGTGTATGAATATCGTCATCGTCCTTATCGATGATTTTAGGCGATTGAAACTGTTCGATTAACTGTAAAATAGCTCTACCTCTTGGAGAAATCTGTCTTGTTGGAATACAACTAGATAATAACGCTTCATTGCTACTGTCCTTTTCGCTATTCTCTGTGATATTACTATGCGACACTGACGAATCATAACTCAACAGAGAGTCATTGTTACAAGTTTTAATTACCAACGACGGTTTGTCAGAAAATTTAACCCTGGATGCCACTGTGCATTCGGTACTAGCGGACTTTTCGCTGGATGTTGACGAGGACGGGTTTTCTTCGCATGACGTAATTGTCTGAGGTAACGTTAGAGAGATGCCTGGTTTTGTAGCGGACGAAATTTGGCTGCATACAAGTTTAAGAACATAAGAGGCAGTACATGGCTTGTTTTGCATTGCAATGTTTGGCAATGCAATGGTCTGTAAAGAAAGTGTTGATGGAGTTGTACGAGTAACTATCCTTGACACATTTTCAAGATTCTGAGATTTTGTTGTTACTTCGGTAACAGTAGGCGCTGCAGAAATCTTACTGGAGCTTGATATATCAATTGTCGTGGGTAGTTTTACAGCACTGGCGCGGTTTACAACTGCAGAAATTGTCACAGGATCGTCCATACTATCTGACTGTTCCTTTGATGGTGTGTCTGAGCTACTGTTGACTGTTGACTTCGCGAAGCTTTTGGCGGGCTCGACGATAGTAGAAGCGCACTTGTGAGTAGCTACTTCAGTACTTTTCGATTTTGCTGTGCCAGTATTAACCTGCGTTGAAAACGATGCAGCCGGCTTAAATTGAGATGATGCAACTGGTGCTACAGCTGCAACTGGTACAACTTTGGAGTCCTTTACTTTCGTTTCAGACGTGAGCATTGTCTTGGCAACCGAAGTCGGACCAGCAATTGTTTTCTGAGCAGCTGGTTGAATGATAACTAGTTGGCCAGAAGACTTAAAAGGTCCTTCAATTCTGTAACAAGGTATCGATCCAACAGGAACCAGAACAGCTTTATGACCTACATAATGAAATTAGTAGTAGTTATAGACTATTGCAAATTCAGTCCAATATGTCGCATAAAGTATGGTATAGGTATGAAATAATTCTCCTGACTGAGTGCTGTGTGTTATTGTAGTCTGATGAAAATAATATACAAACAACAAGGCATATTTTCCTTTTTAGCCAAGTATAATTTTAATATACTATCAGGAACTGAGGTGTTGGCTGTCTAGTCTGAAAACAAACAAACAAACAAAAAATCAAACTGTTCAACGTCCCCGTTGCACACCGTTGGATTTCGGCTTGTGATACCAAAAGATAGAAACCTTCATGTTGGTTTGAGTGTAGGCTCTCGGGGTAAGGAGTTAAACATACACTTAGCAATAATCGCCTTGAAAATTTGTGACATTGCGCTAAATCATACTTAAAACCTTTTTTTCGTCTGACACTCCTCAGAGTATTAAACGTCAGAAAGGAAAGTATATGTATATGGCAACCTATTTATACAAA
>JANTCA010058567.1:0-16934 GCA_024741275.1 Chironex yamaguchii
GAGGCTGAATATGTAGTTGCAGCCAGTGTAGCACAGGAAGCAGTTTGGTTACGTTCTTTACTAAATGATTTAGGTTTCGAACAGTGTCCAGCAACAGTAATTTTCGAAGACAATCAAGAATGCATTGCTTTGTCAAGAAATCCAAAATTTCATGCGCGCACAAAGCATATAGATATCAAGCATCGTTATATCAGAGATGTTGTTGAGTCTGGAATTGTAGAGCTTGTGTATTGTCCAACTGAGCACATGGTTGCCGATGTTCTTACTAAAACTTTGAGAAAAGTACTGTTTGAAAAATTCCGAAATTATATGAGAGTTGTGAAACTTAACTAACTTCTAATACGCAAGTATTGTTTTGTCGAGTGGGAGTGTCAGTAGCTATGGTATTGCGACAATACCTCATTTGTAAGACTAATTGTTTTATAAGTAATTAACAAGTAGTAGCATTGGGAAATATATGTGTGGGTGTCGTGTGTCAGAGCGCATCCCTTTTAAGTTACCATTAACTACGTAAAAGTGATTTTTAATATAATAGAATTCAGTTGCGAGCTGAACACATTGAAGAAAGGACGTTTAGCCTTGGCCTTCCCTGCGCACATTTAACATAAATGTGATGTCTGAACAAAGTGCCTACAAATTGCCTGTATGTCTCATCATGGTATGTCTCCTTTTTTTTCAAGCTATTTCACTATGTGGCAAGTGGCACATACTCTATGCAAACAAGGCAATTAACTTCTTAGGTGCAGCAATTCAGCTCCTGTAAGCACTGTTAACATTGACATGTCCGACTAGAGAGTGACTCACTAATTACATCATATCCGTTTGGCACTGTGTTATTAAAAGCCCTATGTCATATCAAAGTTCCCTAAGGCTATTCTTGAACACTTGCGCACATACACACTTGAAAATAAAATGCTCACAGCAGAGAAAAGTAATATTTAAAAAATATTTCAAAGATATTTATAAAAACAGGCCCAAGAAAGGCAACGTTTCCGTAATAGGCTAAACAATATTTGTTCAGGCAAACCAAATCAAAGAGGCCAAAATTACGAAATTTGGCCTCAAATAGGTCAGTATGCCATTCCTGAAAACAACCATCAAAATCATATTTTCTCTGGAAAACTTTCGAGGCGAAAGATTAAAACGCAATTCTATCATACTCAGTCTGTAAATTTTAAAGGCTTAACTCTGCATGGGGCATACACTCAATGAGTTTCAATGCTATTCATTCATGTAGTGCAGCTTTTTAGATGAAGGCATTTATTTATACATTGAGGACAATCTTCCGTTTCGTTTGGTAAATGGTAGTTCGAATCAATAACTATAACATTCCATTTGAGACGAAAATCCAATGAAATGTGCACTTCTCTCCATACATCTTGAATGTGGGGGAAACTATAATGCCCCACACTGGTGAGGGGAATGACAAAATAGGAAATGCCTTTTGTGTTTGAGTGTATCCCAATGCATGTGACCGAATCATGAACAGACCCTGAAAAACTGAACAATTGCTTTCATGAGAAAACAGCAAATGGCAAATTTTGTTCAACTCCCGACTTTATACCCACCCCGCTTTCGGCTTAATGCTTCCATCACCATGGAGACAAAAACGAAATAAAACAGCCTGAACAAAACAGAAACATGATGTGCTTGCAAGCTCGTAAGGACAAACAAAGTGCTGTTTAAACAAAGCACAGAAATTGGGAAACAGACAGTATTTCTGTTCAAGTAAATTACAATATTTGAAATATATTACTGTATCTTGTAAAGACAAGGATATATCCAAGTTCCGCCCCTGAGGAGTAACTCAAAAGATAAGAGTCAAAGTCTGATTTAATGTCTCCACACTTTTGTATATGACGAATTTCTAATTTTCGTAAGGATTCAACAGTCAAAGTCTTTTAAATTTTTGGGTGGAAATTTACGTTTGTACAAAATAATGACTCAATCTTCAGGTGTGATAAACAGCATCGCCACTTTCATAAGAGAGAAAAATTTCCGAATAAATGAACTATTCCACAAAAAAAAACATATAATCAGTTATACCGTATTTCCTCTTATTAGCGCCAGGCCTCAAATTAGCACCACCTTCTAATAAGCCCCGCACCTTGAAGTAAAGTTGTCTTATTAGTACGGCCCTCTAATTAGCGCCCCCCCTCTAATAAGCGCTTAATCAAGAAAAAGGGTGAAAGTATATGGAAAGTGTGATCGGGAAATTCTCGTTCGCACCTGGACTTTTAGCTTGGGATTCATTTCAATGCTATAAAGATAGCAACGTTGATTCGATAGTTATAGCAGGAGGTTGTACTAAGAATTTCAAGAGCCTGACGTATCTCAGAACAAACCCTTCAAGGTCAAGTTTACCGAATTGTACGATGAATGGTTGAGTAGTGGGATATGCGAGTTTACAGCGGCTGGAAATCCAAAGCCTCCCCTAAGACAGAAGATGGTTGAATGGATTCTCGAATCTTGGGCTGCACTATTTGAAGATCGCATTAAGAAATCGTTCAAGGTGTTCACATTGAATCTGGAGGTTGATGGAAGTGAGGATAATTTGATTCATTGTTCCGAACAACGATCACCCTGTGCAGCTGGCACTGAGTTATTGAGGCAACAATTGATGGTTCAGGGTGATATTTGTCTAACGAAAAATCCATTCGAGAAGGCTAATGCAGATAACGAAGAATTTCTTTCACTTTCAATTACTTTAGTAGGACATTACAAGAGTTGTCATAAAAATGCTTATTTTTGTAATTTGCAAATCAAGAATGGGGATGGGGCTGCTTTTCGTCATCGACCAAGACGTAGGATTTTGTAAGTAAAAAGATAACTACAGATTATCCAGAAATACATCAACATGTATTTTTATAGGCAAATAACTTATTTCTGAAATAAATTAATGATCTTAGGGTAGGTTAAAGGCGTTTTCGGAAGCAACATTGGCCACTTTCTAGAGCTTGAAACACGATTTAAAAGTTTTTATAACTCTCATGTTAAGGCTTCTTAGCAAACGTTTTTCATAAAGATGATGATGAAAGGGATTCCTGGACAATTTAATAAGAATAACAAAATTTAAAGGCAAAAAACCTTGCTCAAATCAAGCACTCGTTAGGTTGGAATTGCGACCAATGCATTTTCGTTTTGGCGACTTAATCAGAACTGTTATCAAATATGTTCATCATGTCACAATAAACATAACTCATTTACAGCAATGCTATCTTTATAGTAAAACGTATAAAATATAAACTATAAAATTCATACCTTAATTGCACTTTTAAAAAAGAAAAGAACGATCCATCCCACAATTTTCGACCTATAAGGACTTAGTCATGCGACAAACTGAGAAGTTGATAGTACACATGTCACATATATGTATCTGCAATTGGATACAAAATCAGGTATTAGGTGTTCTTTTCTCGTAGTATCTGCAGTCTAATTAATGTCTTCAACATTCTCAAAAGGATCAGACCTCGGATGCATCGATTGCATTTTCTATTCTATAAAATGTGTCTCATAACAAACAGAAACCCCTTTCGACAAACAACTGTTCCCAAACAAGACAAAAATTCTTTTTCCTTCCGTATTAAGCCGAAGGCCCGTAAAATATTTAAAACATTGAAGTTATCAACATGTTGCATTGTTTTCAAGCTCTAGATAACGATATAACAGAAATTTCGTAAGTATCATTGCTACCTTTGATACCCAACGATACTTCATTCAGCTGTTCTAGAGTGTATCCTTAATCAGAATGTAGGAAAACCCTATAAAGCCTTTCTTACAAACTCAGTCGAGCATTATGCATAAAGTGGATTGGGTGTGAGGCCTATTTTATAGACAGAAGATATTAGAAGTAAAGTAACCTGACATGGTAGGTTGCCCAAAAAATAAACATAGGCTAAAAGACAATAAGACGTAGGTGCTTCCATTTTCTTAAATGCTTGTGATTAAAGAGTCTTACTCAAATGGGCACTCGTTCTCAAATTTACATTCGATCATGTTGGAACAGAAATATAACGATACAGAAACATTATAAAGCTCATTCAAAGACTTCCCACAGACATAAAATGTCTTTGCGTTATCTGAGACGAATGAGATGAGGATAAGACTCTTGCCAAAATGTTGCTGATAGATCAGCAACTAAGTCCTTATGTAGAGCATGTGTTATGCAATACGAAAACAGTGCTGCATATACCTTACCTGAGAACTCAACCTTTTCTTTGACAAAAAGATTGTTCGAAAAAATCTACGCCACATCTATCAAATGCTTGTTTTCGTGTTTCAGTTTCGGCCATGCTTTTCTCATGAACTGAATGTTGCTTATTGTTGTAGCCTCAACCACCAAATTAGAATGATCACATATCTCAAGACCCATGCAGTCACTCTTAGAAGCTCCCCGATTTTGTGCTGTAATTTTGTGCATGGATTACGTTTTAACTTTTACTTCTTCATTTGTGGCACCAACAATTAAGTCTTAACTTGAGTGCAACAGATTCGATTAGGTGCAGCAGAATGTGTTTGAAGCGACTAATCCCGACTTATTATGTGACTAAAAAGCGACGCTACATTGGAAGCGGCTCTTCTCATGCACCGAAATGCTGCTATAATTATACACCTGGTTTCCGTAATATACTTAGTTCACAGTACTTGTCAATCGATTCTGATTAAGATCGATACATTAGGAGGGACGTCTAACTCAGTGCTGCTATACCATCACTCTATCGTCGTACCAAATTAAATTAGATTCGGTGCACGTGAAGAGCAACGATTAACTTAGGCCTTACTTTCTCATCTCCTTCATACAAACAACGTGGCACTTCTATTGCCCGTTTTTTTCTTGACAACCTGTATTTAAGATGCCAACAATTTTTATTTGTATTAGGTCAAAACAATTATCCCAGCCTAGCTTTGTTAGGTAAGCCTCCTAAAACAAGGTCTTCAGGTACATCATCATTAGCTAGTATAAGTATTAACAAAATCCCGTTTCATTGGCTCATTGACTTCAGTTTTTCCTAAAACATTTCGCAAGTCAAAAACAAAATGATCTATCGCATCATCTTACGTGACAGTCAAAACCTAAGTAACACTTTGCATAAAGTCTAATTCCTACCTCAAGACTGTAAAAATTCTCGTTTACTTCATAAATTCTACCACAATGGTCTGTGATATACTATTGTTACTCACCAATCTAAGCTTAAACCTACGCATTACAAAATATCTACATTACAAAATATCTACATAAAAGTACAGCAACTTGCTCTCCTCTAATGTACATTGCTCTGACACTAAGCCTAAACGTAAAATGAATAAACAATTTTCTTACTAACTTGGGATATTCTTTATGTCAGAGCACCACGATGATGTCTCAAACGTAAGTTGAAAATAATAAGCTAAGAGTTTTCCCGAATCGTAAAACAATGGGGGTAAGATCTCCCTTCTTTATATCTTGGACCCACAGAAACGCAAGACGTCTCTGCCCTTCCCATCTACCTAAGTGTTATGGAATGTCTTCTCTATGCCAGTAATAGTTTAATCCTTCTTTCTGAAACTTCAGCAACAGAACCAAGGACAGTGGCATCAGGGATGAGCTACCATGCTAGCAACCATTTAGACTTGTACCAAGCTTTAGATGAAGCATCGCAAACGGCTCTCACGTTTGTGGTTCTTGCATCCTCTCTTACAACAGCAGGGTGAAGAAGATAAGGATTTCTGTCACTCTAGCCTGAATTTATTCCTTAATCACATTTACATAGGCCTTCATAATGTCGGGTTTATTTTTTGAGTTTTGTCACCTGGCCCTTTAAGCTTTTCGTACTGATAATGTAATCGGAGTGCTTCCGTAGAAACTTAACCGAATATTAATGTCGTCTAAGCCAACCTCATACACCTTATCCTGTAGCCTTACACCAATGTAATCTCAATCCCAAAGCCTGGAAAATGAGTTTAAAGTTACATGACCAAGGGCAATTGTAACATCCATGGGTTCTCCAGGATACCCTTTAAAACGTCTCCCTTTAAATAGGTGAAGTACCAGTAGGTAATCAGATCCCATACGTATGTCTCAACCGACATTTCCTTTGATTACAACTGAGTCTCTCTGGGTGCTCATTTCTAGTTATGTAATCAAAGGCACAACAATTCCTTTTATGGCAACAACTTCGTTTCCAACAAATGATCCACGTTTGACCTTAGCCATATTATCAATCACCGTGTTGGAACCTCTTTGCGGCGAAAGGCACTCTAGCCCACAGACAATGCTTTCTTTCCCGTGATTATGAGAACCCTACACGAGAACTACCCTGAACTATCGATCGGTGCTTGGGAAGACTGTAATAAAACTCTGCGACATGACTGGACATGCAAACTGGGGTTAGCAGCAACATTTGGCGAAGTATTTGGGGAGCTACTACCGACACAAGTAGAAGTCAGCTTTCAATCTTCCACTTTAATTTACATCTTTTGTCTTACCAAAAACGGATACATGAGTGGTGCCTGGATGACAATAATTACACATATTGCTGTCCCTACATTCTAATACACGAAGTCCTTTCTTAATACAATTAAAACACCGACTTCTTTAAAAAGCAACTTAAGATCTTCCACTGCCGAGATTTTATGATATATCACTACTCCTTTCTTATTTGCACCTCTGCTTTGGGCCGTGGCAAGAGCAAAAGCTGTGATAGGATTCGTCTTCCTCTTAATGGAATTAGCATCCTGCATTGTTTGAATATGCCCCTTACCTTCAGCAAGAGTTGCAAAAGATATTCAATGATCGATGATTCTGACAATTTTTCACCCTTGCGCAGCAAGTTGACCCTGATAGCATCTGGGTGCCATAAGAGTGGAAAATTAGTCCTGCGGTACTCCAAGAGCTTTTAGCCCCCCTATGGTTGACTTCCATGTGGTTATGTAGGCTCCGAAGTGACTGACTGAGTACCGAAGCAACCTCTTTTATAGAAGAAAAAGTACATTAAGAACAAGACAAGACACATTATTCCATGTTATGGAAGCCAATGTAAGCCTAGCATCAATTCCTCCTAGAGAACAGCCATCTCGCACTTGCAAAGCGAAAATGACTGCCAAAACATGCGATTCTGCCATAGGCCAACATTTACTAGAAAATTCTAAATGCCCCAAAACGTATAAGGACGAGAATTTTCGGGTAGTTGGCACAGCTAGATCGTCCTTTCATCTAAGTTTATTGGAGTCTGTCTACATTAAAACAAGAAAACCAGAACTCTGTAGCCAGAAAAAGTTTTTTTTACTTGGACGCTTCCAATAATGTTTTGTTTCTTCATTTTCTCTTCCTTTCCTGTTTATCATTGGCTAGTTTTGCTACATGCTTCGTATAAATAGGTTGCCATATACATATACTTTCCTTTCTGACGTTTCATACTCTGAAGAGTGTCAGACGAAAAAAGCTTTTAAGTATGTTTTTAGCACAATGTTGCAAATTTTCAAGGCGATTTAAAACTTCTCTATCTCCAATTCACTTAACTTTTAAATCTTCAAGTTCAATGACTAAAAATGCCTCTTTGCCTCTTCATAGTCTGTAATGCATAAATTTGATCATCCTTATTTCCAATACCAATTAACATCGTCTTATAGCCCCGACTTCAAGGTACTTTCCTCTTAATTTTGTAAAAGTTTCGCACCGCTAAGCGGTAACTATTTCGGTCTAGTGCGGGCCATTGTTCCAAAACAATTGCCAAGCCCTAATTAACTAAAAAATGATGACAAATTAACTTGCATGTACCATCTTTATCCAGCAATATTACATTAGCAGTTTTACAAGAGGGCAATCTAATACAGATTCTAATATTCAATCTAATGTCAAGATTCTAATTATAACTTTTCCAATACACGCCTAAAATAAAACTTGTAAGTAAAAATTACATAGTGAATTAATGTGTCATCTTCCCGAATGCCCTTAGCCAACGCAATTACTTAAATGCGAGAGAAACAAAGAAGGGCGAGGTCACGTAAGGATCACGCACTCAGGAAGGGGATTTCCAAACAGCATATTCAATGCATGGTGTGTGTTTTGCTGAATTTTGCTGAGGACCTTACAGTGCTATTATCAAATCTATTTTAATAGAGGCTAAATACCACACTAAAAGTAATGTTCCCAAGATAAAACAGACACGATGCAGACAGTATGCCGTCCTTTCGAACTTATGTCTCTCAAACCTGATCCCTTGAATCATAAAACAAGCATAAACCGGAACACGTACAACCATACAAATTTAACCAAAAACAAGTATGGAGTAAAAATATTCGAGGAACCGTTGTTAGCTGTCGGTCACTTGCTTCTGCTTTTAATTCTTCCCTTTTCGTCGTTATGCAAATGCTACATCGTTCGATGAGTTGTTTTTTTTGTTGTGTGGAATCTGAAGAAACCATATCTCTCAATGCTGCACATGTGCTTACTATACCAAAAACACTCTTTGAGTGAATATAAAACTGACGAGGCGGAGAAGCATCTCTAAACCGAAGACCTCAGTTCAGTGTTATCATTAGCACAGTAACTGGTATAATGCAAGAACAAATTGTAAGGACGTCTGATGAAATTGTGTTAATTACCTTTTCGCAAAATTTATCATTGCCAAAATTCATAACAATAATATACATTATTAAAGGAAAGTCAATAATTCCACCTCAAGCGTCTTAGAATCATCCCATTCAGAGAATCAGGTTTGTTTGCCTGCTGACAATGCTAAAAGAGAGTGCGAAAAGTATAAGCTTGTTCAACGAATATACTTACTGTATTTCTTGGGACTATCCTCAAGCGTACACTGTAATGTGAGGACTGCATCTTCTTCGAAAAATTCACTTATAACTCCATCCCACCATAAGCTGTCATTATTCTGCAACAGAATATTACAATCCAATTAAATGTACAAGCTGAATTTGATAGGTAAATTTCTGCTGTATTGGACAAAAACATAACAAGGCACACTTAACCCAGGTGGAGAAAGAGATTATCGTCTTCTGATAGCGACATTTGTGGCACATAGTGCATATGGTCAATCTTGGGGAGCTGATTTCCAAAATGAGCTAAGTCAGCCACTTTCACCTTCGTTTTGATAGTTCTGCTTCAATGGACTGAAATGATAAAATCGAGTGTCTAGGGATACAAGAACATTTTACATAATTTTTAAGCAACAATTGCCTTTTTCTAGCCTCTCTCAAGAATGTTTTGGAAGAAAATTCACAGCATTTTGCACAAATACTAAGGACAACTTTTTCAATCAAAACAGAAAAAATATTAATAATAATAATAATAATATTGAAACCCTACTTTAGCTATTTCAGTGACAAAGGTACTTCCAACTTATCGTACTACGAGGTACTTTTTTTATTTCATTAAAATGTTTATCAAGGGCAGTTGGCCCACAAGTGCACTGACTTCCTAATACGTGGTGGCCTAATTTAAAGGCCCAACAGCACTGAAGTAAAAAGAGGGCTTGTTGCTTACTTACTAATATTTATGGCAAACAAAGTAGCCAATAAATTTTTTTAATTAGGTGTTAATGTGTTGTACATACCTACTAGCACCTGATACACAGTCGCACATCGGACGAGCAGGTCTACCTGTCAATGCCAATAGAATACTTAAATACGAAACGGCGAGGCAAACCTGTATCGTTCACCTCTTCAAGACCAAAACATCTGACAATGAGTGAAAGCTACTATGAAACACTTCTCGAAGTAAGACTATAAGGTACTACCGTAGAGGAGACAATTGCCACGGTAAGCAATGTGGAGGGATTCCTACAAAAGTTGATAGTAAAGATTTCTATTATAATCAAAAATGCTATGAAAACTTTATGTACACTCCGACTTTGAAGATAGAGAAATGAGAAGTGCAAGACATGAGCGTCAAAGTTATCCGAATTAGAACAAGGCAACAACTCAGGTCACAACAATCCATTCGAAGAGGTCTTTTTCCTAATATATGCATGATTTGTAAAAAGAAAAAGATAAAGGTGAGTCACAAGAAGCTACAATTGACTAAGACTACGACCGAAAGGGCGGGAAAAAAACATGAAAAAGATGCTGTTGCCACCAGAAATGATACAGAGATGAATGGTACCATCACGAACATTGATTTGATAGCAAAAAGAATTTGAAAAACATGAGAAATGCTATCGCGGATATATCAGCGTTGTTAGTGAGAATGTAGAAGCATGGCCCAGTAATGAAGCACAGTCCATTGGGAGTTTGTATGTAATGCTGTACTTTCCCTCATCGATAATGACATAATTGGTAACCAGCAGAGCTTGTAAGTGGAACACTAATGGTCGAATGTACTGGCAGTTTTGGAAATAGACAACTATGAAGTAAGCTAAAGGCTCACCTGTAGAAGTCTTACAAACATAACTTTTTTGTTCCCCGTATACCTCTATCCGTAAGTAGTTATCAGCAAAGAATGCGTCCACAGTCAAGTTAGGTCTCGAAACTTCCCATTCTTTTAGCAAATAACTGTTATATCAATCCACTGATATTTTGCAATAGGTGCTGCTCAACATATAAAAACACCAACTCAGTACTGGTAGGCAGTGTAAGGGAACCTTTAGAAAACTAGTTTGGGATTTCTTTCAGCATGAAAGCAAGATGAGATGGCATCTGCTCAAATGGATGCTTAGCGCTAAGGAATAACAGATGTACGTCATTCAAACGCAATTCGGAGCAATTGTTCTTACCTGTGACCATACTGAATCAAACTCGCCAACCATCGCAGATGCTCCGTCGCTAGCAAAGCCAACAGTTATTTAGCTTGAAGCCTCCAGATAGGATTTCATTGCTTCAAATAGATCATACCCAGTGGCCTTTGTTACTGATAGCAACCCAATAAAGGTAGTGACTATGTCCTTGTTTTTCTTGCTGTAATATCGAACAACAACACAAAGATTCCGTTGATTCATCAATCGTAACACAAAATTCTTCGCTTTCTATGTCTAAGCAGAGGGCCTCATGTAAAGCTGGTGATAACACATTCTTTATCATGCTGGTGCATTATGTTCCGTGTAGTTTCATTTTCTCCAGCTGGGAGCCGGTTCGATAGTGGACCATCATTTCTCCAAGATGATCAATCGACAAAATAGCATTGTGGCAAGCAATTGCGACAGCAAATTTGATTTTCAGTTTTTTCGTAGCATAGCTATCTTCTGGCAGCGTAGGAAAAATCTCTTTGCTGCTGGATATAGACTTTGTGGTTATTATGTGCTTTCCAGTTTCTTCGTTTTGCTTCAGGGAAAATAATCTTAGCTCTGTAGTTACCCGACAAAGACTGCAGTAGGCCACGTCTGATCCGTCAGGACCTTGTTTCATCCAAGGGTATTTCTTTTGCCACTAGGCTTGACGTTTCTGCTGTCTTCATATTGACCTTTCCATTTTCTCTCCTTTGGTTTACTGAAACTCATTGCTTCTATACACTCTAATTCGATATCCAGAGATTCAGTTTCTATTAGTCGACCTGAGTGTTAATTAACGCACTGAAGAAGATATTGCAGGAAATTGTAGTTCTGAGAACAAGGCTGTTTCAGCGGAAGAGTATGTAACCAGCAACCACGTTAGATTTTGTTTTCAAAGACACCAGGAAATGCTTGTTCGCGCTAGGGTTAGGCAACTGCCATTAAACCACAACGTAGAGGTAAAACCGAAAAGAATTTCATCGGGTAATATCTGTCTAAAGTACGATGTTAATCTTTTAGGATTTGTGAATAGTATTTCCTGTGTTTTTCAAAAGTAATCTGTGAGATTTTTTATCACTGAGAGTTTTAAGGAAAGGAAAACAAGTTCTTGAAAATTCAGGCAAAATATGTCAAAAATATGCCAAATTTAGTAAATATGCCAAACAGAAATTAAATATGCAAAGCACATTAAAAATATTGCAAAGATATCACATTTGGCATATTTTATGCCAATCTGGCAGCCCTGCTTTCCAAAGTCAATGGTGAAAGTAGCACGGTGTTCTTTATTCACGCAAAGGTAAGTCTTTTGTAAAACAACATTAAATAGCTTTTTATAAAAATTACTTGAAAATTCGTTTAATAAGGATCTTTGTTTTACATGTTGTAAGGAATAATCTTGTTCGGTTACCCTTATTTTTCAGGTATAAAAACATTCATGTTTTAAGGCCTAGCCCACTAGGTGATCCCCGAATTTGATGTAATTAGGTAGCTTCGAATTTCAATATCTGGTGTTCTTATACTTAAACATCATTAAATGACATTTTTATACACAAAGTGTAATGCTATATTCAATTGTTAAAAATTACTTTCCAGAATGTCAAACGCCAGTCACTCGTTGTAGCATTAAGACGTTTCCTGTCAGTCTGTGGAATACCACCGTCAGATTACTGTAAAGTACAACTTGTTGTATATAATGTCCAGTGAAGATTAAGCACTAAACCTGAAGAAGGATTGTGAAAATACGAATGTTTTTACGCCTGAAAGATACGGCTAAAGATTGCCAAACAACGGTAATTCCTACAAGATACAAAACTAAATTCTTTGAAAACTCATTATTCAAGTAATGTTATAAAAGGCTATTCAATATCGTCTTACAAAAGATATGCCGAATAGACAAAAGCCTGCTACTTACACCATCTACTTTTCAAAGCAAATTTGTCGGTGTCAAAGTCCAACCGGGTCACGTTTACCCGGAAAGGGTCAAAAATGGGTAAAGTCATATGGTTCAAAACTCTAAAAGGTACACATCCCGGATTGTACTTAAACAAACTTGTTACAAATCAAAAGTTTTGAGAGTGGTGTACTGTATGTCAGTATACGGCACATGTTCTCCAGCACCTGTCAGTTAGCTGGAACACCATAGAGCAAATAGGATAATGGAAACTTTCCCAGGAACATTGATCCTTTTTGCAAACAGCAACTTATTATAACAGCCACGGGTCATAACTCCGCAGTCTAAAAGGACTGATCATTAACTAACAGGCATAATTATTAAACAGCGAGTTTTCAAAAGTCACGATTGCACAAAATATAACTACCTCTCCTTGATGTTGCAGCCTTTTGTTAAACTCATGTATTCTATAGTCCGGGTGTAAATAGTAGGGAACTGAAGACGGTCGCCTGAAAGAGAGTACAACATTAAAATTTAGATGTAATCTCATACGCAAACATTATTTCACTGTATGATAACGACAAGCGTATAAGACACAACTCACTACTGTTTCTCAAGGGCTGATACCTGCACCCATGCACACGATGATAAGCAAGACGGGAAAATATCTCTGCAGAAGATATACGAGAAACTAACACAGACACAACATTTATACGGATTAGTCAAATTTTTTAATTATTTACTCGTCTTACGTTTGACACGCATAAATTTCGTGACATTCCATTTCTAAAATTTACCGGCTTTCTTCACCATAAACTTTACATATTGCTCAGTCTCACTTGATGTATACAAAGTGGGGAGTGTTTTCTGGCGTTTCACGATCAACACCAGCATAACTGTTTGAGGTGCCTAACATCTTACTGATAGCCTTCTGACATTGTAATTTAATGCGCGCGATCTCACGCGCACGCATCCACACACGCATGATGCCAAAAAATGCGAGCGATTAATCGCACGCATCACGGAAAAATCATCTTATAAAAATATCTCTTTTTTCATTTTAAAGAATTTGAAGTCTTTTCGCTAGCCTGTGAACGACCGTAGAGTCAATGGGGGATGGAAAAGTTTATTTGAAAAAAAATTGAGGAGAAAAAGCGATTTTACTGACTGGTCATGCTTAATCCACTTGGCACCAAAGCCCTAATCGACCCTCTACGGTGCACTGACAAGGGAAACATTTCATGACAACGTTATGAGAGAATTAATATCTTTTACTGCAAACAATGGCGTTGAAACGTAACTATTTTTGAATACCTTCGCTAATCCCTTAAAAAGTCATGACAACGGGAACTATTAAGTGTAACAAGTTGCGATATCTGCTACTTATGCCTTGAGCACTCCAATCCTGAGCAAAAAGCCTGGTGGAGTTGTTATAATCAGTCTGTTTTGTTGGCGTGCTTACGTTTTCCGTTAGGTAGGTTATGTTGTTTTATAAAATGTCGAAAAGAGGCAACAAGATTGAATTGCGGCCGTTCATGTCATAAGGAAAATCTGGATTTTTTGGACAAAAAAGTGAAGAAATGGACGGAATGGTGAATTTTATTTGATGCAAGGTGTGTGCAAGAAATAAAGAAGGCATCCTCAACCAACCGTCTTGGCGAGGAAACACAAAAAATTCAGCACTAGATTTTATCATTTGGAAAAAAAAAAGAATTTAAAAATTCGGAACTCCAAGCCGTTGATGATTTTTATGCTGCAAATTTCAATTTGCTAAAAAAATTGCAAAAATTTCCAGTGAGGTCAAGTCAGCCGCGAATGTCCTTGACAATCAGTACTACAAGTTGCTCAAAATAACGGGAACAAGGTTTATTGGTCAGAGGGTTGCAGCATTTCAAAGGTTGCTTGACATGTGGTCAGCATTTTTGTCTGCCTATGAACATATTATCGCCGACCCACTGAATCAGGATTCCAGACCCAAAATGAAAGGGCTATTAGAAAATGCTCTTGTTGGTTTGCTGCTACCTCGACATTTTGGAGCAAATGAAGGAATCGTCTAAAGTTTTTGAAGGGGAAGGTGTTTTTCCATACGAGGTTAAGCCGGCAACAAAGGTGAGCACTTTTCATCTGCAAGATTGCATATATTGTGCTGGAACTGATGATGAGTTTCTGAAAAGTCACCTTGCCAGGTTCTGCATTAAAGATTCAGAAAGTGACAAATCTCTTGTAACTGCGAAGTATGTCAAAGGCCACACAATGAAATCCCCAAGTAAAAGAAGTAACTTAGTAGTTTTGTTCAGCATTATAACCTACAAATTGTATCTGTAATTTTTGTATCAACAGTAATATGTTAATAACCATATATTATGTATTTGATGAAGGGTCGAAACTTTCTGGATATTGATAAAGTATACAATCTATAATAAAAAATGTTTTGCAACTACTTCTAATTGTTAAAAACCATGCTGACCTCATTGACATTTTAATTGTTCTAGTGTGAAATCACACCCATCAACAAAATTTGACAAGGTATTAAAACCAGTGGCGGCTGGTGCGCAAAGTTCTAGGGGGGACGACAGGTGTGTCAACAAATTGTTATTCAAAATAAATTCCGGACAAAGCTGCATTACCATTTCACAGTATGTTCTACAGTAAACAGGAAAATTAACTGTAAGATAGGCTATGAGAAGACGAGCCAAACACATCATCACACCTCACTGCGGGAATGTCACAATCTCACACAGAGACCCCTGGGGTTAACTCCAAAAGAACAAGTTGTTATTATCAAAGTTGATGAGGGGAATCGAGCTCATTAGAAGGTTGGCATAGTGGAACCTTTCATAGGGTAGAGATGGAGTGGTGCGAGTAGTGCAATTACGTACAGAAAAAGGCCAGTTGGAGCAAGCTCCCCACAACCTGTTACCAACTTAAGTTGCAGTGTGACAAACAACAAGCTGCTGCAAACACAAATCTTCAGGGAAAAAAGATAATTTAACCTCGAGCAAGGAGAAGTGTGGCAGTAGTAGCTGACGTTCTTAAATAAGCCCAAAATGAAGGAGAGTCGCAATGCCCTCCAGTGTAGACAACTGTAGATAACACTTAAAACCAATGGTACCAAAACGGGGGAGTGTGACGTTAATTCATTGCAACACAGCAGCGTGATGACCTACATAGTGTCAATTCCTTAACATAATCGATTTGATATGCAGTATTACCCAAATAGATCATTGATGTCAAAGGGGCACTTGTGACATCAGGTAATATAGATTTTCAGCATACTTTCCATAACTATGATTCCACAAAAATGTATATAAGCAAAGGTTGTTGGGACTTATGATATGTTTGGACATTTGTTAAGAATTAGAAGACGAGAATTAAAATCAAGAAATACGATCATAGAGTAATGGAAGATAGAAAGTGACTCTTTGACGTCACATTGCTGTAATGCGTGTTCGTGACCATTGCAGTAATGTCTTAAGGACATATAGAGTTGTAACGTTTTAATGCGTAGTCATAATCATTAACGTCTTCTTGACATAGTATTATTAAAGGCGTGATTGGTTCGGAACTTTCACATCCTTCAGGTGTACTTCTGAATTTCATGGTTTAGAGGACGCTAGAACGGAAAGTGTAATTTAAAGTGGACCTACACCTTTTTCAGTTTTGACAAATATTCTTTTAATGAATTGGAAATGACTTAAATCTGAAAACAAAATTGAAATTGGTCAAACCGTTTTCTTTTTATAAGCATTTAAAGTTCATAAAAGCTATTGTTCTAATAAAACAATAGTTTTCACGACCGCGTCTTTTAGATAGACTGGGCTCCAGTTTATGTGACGTCTAAGCAAGAACAGGCAAAATGTTCTATAGCAAAATCTCATAGGAAAATGCATAAACGACCGGAATTCTGTAGGCCTTTTTTCCCGAGAAAATAAGATGCCAAGCAGATGCATAGTGTCTGGTTGCAGCCGTACTAGAAATGTTGAAAAAGGAAATATTTTACACGGGATTCCATTTTACAGAGACAATCGACCTGAGACCATAGAAAGGAGAAGAAGATGGGTCAATTTTGTGAAATTGAAAAGGGTATGGACAGAAACCAAAGGGGCTACGATTTGCTCTAGGCATTTCACTCCAGACAGCTTCAAACGTAGGTTTCACAACCTATCAGGAAAAGGAAAGCCCTGTATGCCAAGGCTTATTGAAGATGATTTTAAATGTGCGGCTTTTCCAACTGATTGCACAATGCTCTTATTACTGCTGAGGTCACGTAGTTGAAATTCAGTCTGCTCAGCAGACCTGGCATGTTGCAAGAATTCTTGTAGGGTGTGTCCATCCCTCATTGCCTT
>JANTCA010058589.1:0-16928 GCA_024741275.1 Chironex yamaguchii
GTACTGACCAGTAAAAGTAGCTTTTCGGTAAACTGTTGTTAGAAAACAAGTGTCAGTTTTTTCCACCAAAACATCATTATTTTTATTAAGTGTCATACATTATTAGCAATGATACTAATTGGGGACACTATTTAGCTGATTTACAATTTCAAGGAAATAATGAATGAAACAGAATACGATAGTCTAAAGAATTAAAACAATGTATTAATTACAATTTATCATATTTCTAAAAAACAGTCAGTTATTCATTAAAATACCTACACTGTCCATTGAAGCAATCCGTAAGCACACTCATAAAGTCCACCTTCCTTACACTTGCACAGAAAGAAATTAAACTAGGTTTTTCCCTGTCACACATACGTAATTTAGACAAAAGTCAAGGACCAAAATATCTAATAGAATGTTTACAGTTCACAATAGTTCTAAACCTTGGAATAAAAAAGTCATTCTTTCTAAGTGCATAATGTTGATCTGTCTTTTCAAACAACTTTGATATGCACTCTGGAACTAATCTGTGTTTGACCTTGTACATCAGAATTGCAATATCTTGGATTCTTCTGTTCTGCAAGGTAGGTAGATTTGCTGTCTTATGTAATTTTTCACAGCTGCTTGATTTATCACAATAGATTATCCTTATTGCCTTTTCTTGGATCCTGTCCATTTTTTTGAGATCAGATGATTTGGCAAAGTCCCAAACAGTACTGCAGTAGGTAACATAAGGCACGATCGATGTCTTGTAGATGGTCATTTCTAGAGTCGTTGAAAAGAAACACATCTATTGACCACCCCCAGTCTCTGAATTGCATTCCTACTGATTTCTCTTATGTGCTCACTAAAATTCATCTGATAAACTATTATTACATGCAATAACTTAAGCTGTTTTACTAAAACAATATCTTTGTATCTACCTTTACTGTTATTTTGGTATGTGCTGCTTTTGGACAGCAAATGACCATGGCCTGATATTCTTTTCATTTGCTAGTAAATGATTTTGACTATACCACTGTGCCACAGCTTTGATGTCATGATTTAAACATCTCTCTACCAACTGAGGCATCTTGTCTAAACAGTATAACTGATGGTTAACTGCATACTTACTGATTTTACAACTCAATTTTATTAACTAGATCATTTTGAAAGATGTTCCACAACAATGGTCCAAAGGATGAACCTTGCAGACATCCTGTATCTGTTCTTTTCCCATTCACTCCTTGTCTCTCTAAGCTTAACTCGATTTTGTCTTTTTTCAAAGTAGGACATCACCTTGAAAATTTGTGACATTGCGCTAAAAACATACTTAAAAGCTTTTACATCAGACACTCTCCAGAGTATGAATTGTCAGAAAGGAAAGTATATGTATATGGCAACATATTTATACAAAACATGTAGCAAAACTAGCCAACACAAACAAGAAAGGAAACAAAGAAAGAGAAAATGAAGAAACAAAACAAACTCGGAATATAAAAATCAACTCTCGTGAGATGGTTATGTGTTCTGTTGACTAAACAAGCCTCTTCACTAATGTCGCCCTGTACCTCAGAAACATTGCACAAAGTAGGACTTTACCAATTGCAGTACTTTAGGTGAGAAACCATATTGCTTTAGCTTTTCTAGCAGGATACATTGAGTCAAATGCCTTACTCATGTCTGTGGATAAAACTCCTATGACTTCCCTCTTTTCAAGTGATGTCTTCCATCTTTAGCTAGTCTTAGGAGGGTTGTTCCTGTGCTCTACATTTTTCTATATGCTGTTAGATAGATGCTTAAATGATTGTGTGTGTAATTTGTTGTGAGTTCAGTCTGCCTTGATTTAAACACTTTGTTTATTGTGTTGAGAATAGTGATTGGTCCGTAATCTTCTTTTTCCTTTGGTTTGTCCTCATGTTTAAATGTAGACCTCCTTCCACCTTTTTCCATAGTGTTGGCCACTCCTTGCTCCGAATGCAGATGTAAAACAATGCTGTCAATGCGGGTGTCAGTTGGTTTGCAGTAATTTTCATAAATTCAGGAGATATTCCATCACATCCTGTTGCTTTCTTAGTGTCTAAATTATGGAGACTATTTCTGATTTCTTGCTGCTCAAATTCTTTAAAAGCAAAATTTCTGTGTCCGTTTTCCTGCTGCTTTATTTCTGGCACACTTGGGTGTTTATCTACATTTTTAGACTCCTGTTGTTATGTCATCAACTTTACCCATGTTTGCGAAGTAAGAATTTCTGCTACTTCCTTCTGATTATCTATTATCTTACCAAAAATAATACTGGTCATCCATTGTCTCAATAATTATGCCCACATGCCATGATACTTCATCAAGATGCTTTCTCAACTTCTCCTCGTCAAGATGCTTTTTTTGCTTCCAAAGTTGATTATTTTTCTTGGATATTGTTTTGGCTTCTTACACATACGTCCATGGCTATGTTATGACCACAAATTCCTACATCTAATTGGCCACTCCTTTGAAAATATTCTGGCTTATTTGTTAGTATGACATCGATTGGTGTTTGTGATGAGTCAGTACATCTTGTTGCTTCTGTTATCAGGCAGTTGAGATTATGGATATCTTGCAAGTCAATCTGCATTTTTCCTTCCCTGCTGTGAGGCTGCAGTCTATTCAAATCCAGATCTCCTTGTATTATAACTATCTTGCTTTGCAATGTAGCCCATGAGACAATTTCATTTAGTTCCTGTTCTGTCCTCAGATAATGATCTTTTCTAGCAGCTTTAAGTGGCCTCTAGATACACAAAACCACTGTCATCTCTTCCTAACTCTATTGTTGCTGCTAACGCTTCTATCTTGTTATAATTTTTACTTGGCAAGTTTCTTTTGATTTCTTTGGTTTCAAATCTTCAGACATATAAAGCATAACCCCACCAGTCTATTTTAGTTTCATATAGTGCCAGTATTTGGCACTGAAATCTCCTCATTAGTTCTCTTAGCTTATCAGTTTTATTTAGTATACTGTTAATATTAAGGTGGCATAAGAGCAAGTAGATTAATCCCATAAGCTTCAATCAAAACTCTCCCACTATACTCTAAGAGTAAGCTTTTATTGTATCACTGATATTTGCCACAGTATCATCACATTTAACAGTTTGTGATCAGGTCAGGTCAGAGCCTGCTACTGGTAACATGTAAGCCAGTACCACCTGTGCCATGGTCGGGTCGTCGGCGACTAAACCTGGCGCCGCCACCAGATTGCCGCCTTGTCAAGGTGGGCTCTCTGGTGAGGAGGGTTTCTGGGTGACCCAGCAGGACTAAAAACAAGACCTGCCAAGGGCGGATGAGCACATTATAATGCCAATGGCCAACCCAGTGGTAGTGGGTAGATCAGACAGATCTGTATGGGAAGAGTAAGATGTTCCTGCCATACCACTAGTCTAGGGTAGCACCTTGGGCAAGTGTGAACAGCCCTTAAGCCTCCCAGCCAGGGTACAGTGAAGCTACTGGGCAGCAGAAGTAGCGGATGATGCCATCAGTGGATGATCCTGAGGAACATCAGATGGACAACGGTGAAGGTCATTGGTCAAGTTAGCTGACTATGCTGCAATGGAGAGATCACCTTCGTAAGTGAGGCAAAGGCAAGTGATCTAGGTCCACCACCGACAATAGTGGAGTGATGGTGTCACTCTAAAAATACCCTCACCAATCCGCAGGCCAAGCGTGGTGAGTACGGCAAAACCTCTACATGAATATCTCAAAACAACGGCCCTCAGTCCCCAGCAGCTCTGGCGTTCGCATCTCCAGCAGCAGGTGATGTAACAAAGGAGCAGAGGGTGCTAAGAATCTCTGGGAAAGGACAGGCTGCCACTGTGATTTAAAAATCTGCACCTACAATGCACGATCTCTGTCAAGTGATGATTGAGTGATAGAGCTGGAAGACGAACTTTCCAAGATCAACTGGACCATTATTGGCCTCAGCGAAGTTCGCAGGAAATACAAGGGGTGTGTCACACTCAACAACACGGGTCACACTATGTACTTCTCTGGAGGTGACAAATGCCAACACAGTGTGGTTCACAAGAGCATAGTCAACAACATTGTCAGCTTCAAAGGTTACTCAGACCGGACAGCAGAACTCACAGTCAAGATCGACAACATCCTCACCAGCAGCAGAGCACATTACCATATTACGATGGGAGACTTCAATGCTAAGGCAGGCCAGGGCAAACTTTCAGAATCCTCAATTGGGAAGTATGGCCTTGAACAAAGAAACCAACAAGGCAACATGCTGGTCGATTTTGCAGACCGACACAAGTTAAAAATTATGAATACAATGTTCAAAAAAAGACTCTCTCGCAGGTGGACATGGATTTCACCAAACTCAGAGACAAAGAATGAAATTGACTACATTCTCACCAACAAGCCTGAGATATTTCTCGATGTGTCTGTACTAAATCAAGTGAACACAAGCAATGATCATCGCATGGTCCGAGAAAAGCTCAGAATCAACATGAGGTTTGAAAGAGCAAAACTTGTCAAGCAAAAGAAAGCAGTTAAAGCAACCAAACTCCATGAACACAGAGAAGAATACAAACTTGAGCTATGAAACAGGTTTACACTGCTCCAAACAATCCCACCTGATGACCTTGATACACATTCCGATACAGTTGTCAAGATCATACACGACACTGCACAAATCACCGGAGGCAAAAACCAAACATCTAAAACTGAAAAACTCTCAGATACTACTAAACAGCTGAGAGAGAAAAGGAGGCAGATGAAGAGGCAGGGTACCACCAGAGAAGACATAGAATACATAAAAACATGCAAAGCTATCCGAAGAGGCATGAAGGAGGGCATCCAAGCATATGATGAAAAACAAATCCTGGATGCCAAAGATAAGAGCAAAAGCATAAAACAACTAAGGAAGAAGCAGTGCCTAGGAAGGAGTCAGCTCATTAAGCAAGAAGATGGAACAGAAATATATGATAAAGAACGCATTGTCCAAAGATGCTTTGAGTTTTGTCAAGATCTGTATCGATCAAGAAGGCCACCTTTGGACGCACTACCAATGAACATATTTCCTGTAGAGCAACCACCTATCCAAAAAGCTAGACCCCAGCAAAGCCCCTGGAGAGGACAAGATTACAGGTGCTTTACTCAAGGAGGGAGGGGAGGAGGTCATCACACTTCTTACCAACCTGTTTGACATGTGTCTGCAACTCTGAAAAGTCCCTCAAACGTGGATGAATGCAGTGGTTGTCCTCATACACAAGAAGGGAGACACAGCTGATCTCAAGAACTATAGGCAAATAAGTTTACTTCCAATAATATTCTCCAAGGTCTTCTCCAATATACTTCTACAGCTGATAATTCAAACCCTGGACTGCCACCAGCCAAGGGAACAAGTGGGCTTTCATCCGGGCTTCTCCACTATTGACCAAATACATGTGATCAACCAACTATAGGAAAAGGCCTATGAATACAAGCTACCACTGTGGATTATGAGAAGGTTTTCGACAGTATTGAATTCGAACCACAGTTCCAAGCTCTGTCAAACCAAGGAGTAGAGGAGCCATACTTGAACATTCTACATCACCTCTACAGTGATGCAACTTCTATACTACAACTCCACACAAATAGTGAGAAATTCAGACTGCACAGGGGAGCCAGGCAGGGAGACAACATATCTCCACGTTTATTCATCTCATGTCTACAAGATGCAAAAATCAACTGGGAAGGTCGAGGCATCTCAATTGATCTCAAAACTTGTCACACCATATATTTGCTGATGACTTCATACTAATAGCCAAATCAAGCGAAGAACTGCAAAAAATGCTACAAGATATCCACGACAAAAGCATACCAGTGGGTCTCAACATGCACCTTGGAAAAACAAAGGTTATGTTTAACAGCCATGTGAACAAAGTGGATATCTTTGTAGAAAGAAGAAAAATTGATGAAGTGGATAAATATGTGTATCTGGGACAGATGATTACAAATGAACATGACCAAGTGAGGGAACTAAAAAGAAGAATTGGACTTGGGTGGGCTGCACTCAGCAAAATTAACAACATCATGTGCAATAAAAATGTGCCTATGAAGCTCAATAGGAAAGCATTCAATGAATGTGTTCTACCAGTGCTAACATACGGTAGTGAGATGTGGTCAATGAGCAGAACATAACTGGAAGACCTGGCAGTGGCGCAAAGAAAAATGGAATGGATTATGCTTGGTGTTACACTTAGAGACATGAGAAGATCAGCATGGATACAAGAACAAACAAAATTACCAGATGTCATCATGCAAGTGCGAACAAATCAACATCGCTGGACGGGCCATGTGGCAAGACTAACAGACAACCGCTGGACCATACGAGTAACAGAATGGTACCCTCACAGGTACACAAGACATCGAGGCCTCCCCAGAACAAGATGGCATGATGACCTACTCCACTACATTGGACCAACATGGTCCAGGACTGCAAAAAACAGGAAGCTATGGTTGAAATGTAGAGAGGGATTCCTCCATAGGGAGAGATATACATCCTGATGATGATGATCTTGACATTATTTGGACTAAGTATGTACTTGACAGTAAGTGCCACACTTTTCTTGAAGATGGTTAGAAATTGCACCAAGTCATATTGTTGATGTTGCTTTTATCAGCAAGTCAAAGTTTGGCCTTGATTTAATTGTTATATTCTTAATTTAAGCAATACCAATGTCAAGTAATTGCGAGGAACAAATTAAGAAATGCAAGTGGCCATAATATTTACAATGTCTTTGATGCTTCCAAAACTGTTAATGTTCAATACCATTAGACAATATAGAACAAATACAAAGCCCTTCGTGAAGATACTGCAGGTTAATACAATTTCACAGAATTTGCTTCATGGATATGTTAAAATGTCTTAAGGTAGATAATCATGATTATTTCTAATTTTTAAATGATTCCTTGTATGATAAGATAGGCATACTTTCTGTCTGTTGACATGATAATGACCAAACTTGATCCTGAACTTTTATGGCAGTAATGATTGTTGTAAGCATTTGTTACTAAGCATGACAGCATATATTACAAATGATTTAGATATGCCTTCCTGTAATTGAGTATGCAAATGTTGCATTGACAAATAATAATTATAATACATTACAAGTTTCGTAAATCTTATTTGCTACAGTTCTAGTTCTCAAGAGAGTTCCTTAAGATAATCCTGCTAATTTTAGACCTATAACATTACACCATGCATCACATAGAATACTCTGGCCAAGCCAAGAACTTGAATTCATGTACTTTGAAAACAAAAACAGTATATCAGAGCAGTTATTTAGAAAAGTTTTACACAAGGGCAATTGGGAACTTTGAACTAACAGTCCAATATCAAACATGACATGTAAGTGCAAAATGTAAACAAAGATTGTTTATAGTTTCATTGCTTGATTTAAATGAAGAATTGTGGTCATGATTAATTCCTTTACTTCTCAAATATTATCGGGTGCCAGAGGAAATAGTATTATTGATTGATATTCTATATCAGCAGTTACAACTTACATTTGTGAAGAGTTTAAAACACCATTTGTTCCTGTGAGATGTGGTCTTTAGCACATTGATTGTCTAATCACATTGATAATTCTTGCAACCATTGGATGAATATAAAACAATCTTGATTCATTACCATTGCATCCTAAAAAAATTGATGATGTATTGTCATTTACTCCATAAAATCTCCTGAAATTTGGACATTATGTGGGTTAAAGCAACATAAATCAATACATTACTTTCAGATGTTATTAGGAAATTCTACCTTGTAACAGCATTGATATAATTATGGCATGAACAAATAAGATTTGCTTATACAAAATTGTTGACAATGTCAAGTCCTCATAGGGTAATGGTTAGCTAATGCTGAAAATCCATATACTTAAGTTTTAAAAAGTAAGAATAATCAAAATTGATTTTTCAAGTGTAGCAGCAAAAGTATTTCAATAATTAAAAAGACGATTATTTGGCAAACCACTTAATGACACAGAGATTGATCAGAAAGCATTTAGAAAGCACTCATGTCCTGACTGTTAATAGGATCTCTTCAACATGTCTACAAGAAGGTTGCATCAACTGGTTACATGATTGACTACTCAAGATGATTGCTGATTTTCTGACATCTATTACTTCAGATTGAAGGATTTACTGTGATGTGGCAACTCATCTACTCTGTCAATAATTATTATAAGTGATCTGAAACCAGATGTGATTATTAAGTCATAAATTTAATATATGTATTGGCATTTACAGTCATATTTGAGATTGATTTACCATCAAATTATGACAGGATACATAAATATGTACATCTAATAGTGATCTTACTCCACTTTAGCATGAGTGCATTTGGTGGTATGGCCAAGGATGGCAAAGTGTTGTTAACAATGACTAAGGATTTAAAGATCAAGGGAAAAGGTTATTTGCTAAGGAAGATAATAAGCTGCATCATACAAGCAACCTAATATGCATTTTGTCACCAGATTGCAAAGTATGCAAGATACAGGCAAGTTCCTGGGTGTACGAGGGCAAAACTTTCAAGCATGCCAGTGCACTCATTGGTATAATATAAAAGTGCACTTTCATACTTCTAATTTGCTCTTAAGAATAAAAAACGATCTCTGGTACAACCTTTGCTGCGTGTGATGGGCCATTTTTTTAAAAAAAATGCTCGGGTGTGCACTTGCCATACTCTGTAGTCTGGTTCTGTCATGACAACAAAAGCTGGACAAATCCAGATTTACTCACACGGTCGTGACTTGGTTACAGTTAATATGTGTATGTTTTTGTTTATCTCTATGTCGGTTATTATCATTTTTCTTTCTTGTCACATGAACTATGTTGTTGTAGGTTAAACCAATAGCTTACCATAACATTTACTATAACCAGTAAGGATTTGATTGCATAGAGACTATCCTGCTGTACCGATTGATTGCATGAAATAAATGCATTAGTTTTAGAAAATAAATGGTCATTTTTATTATGCAAGGGCATATGGTATAACGTTTAAATGTTAAACATTTCTATAATGCCTTATAACTGGAACCATCCCAACCAAAAATGTCCCCAGTCCTACGACCATACGTAACTTGTTCATTCAACATTGATTACCCAATTGTAAACAAAAGTGCCTATCTTATCTAGTTGTATAATGCAAGAGACCAAAAATGTTGCATCTTGGCCAGTTGCTAACGCTTATAACTTGTGGTTCAAATGTTATGATAAGTCTGATGACAAGCAAAAAATATCAAATCAAATACAACAATAATTTAAAACTTACGATTGGAAGCCACTTAAAAATTCTTAGATCAGCACCATCATAAGAGGTAGGATAAGCGAAGTATCACATCATATGTGATCGGCCTCGTCTTCATGAGACAACTTGCAGAGTTCAATAAGAAGTTACCATGACCACTCAGTTTACTGAGTTTACAACTTCACTTGTGACTTCTTTATTTGTTTGTTTGTTTGTTTGCATGTTTGTTTGTTTGTTATTTTTTTTAATTATTTGCTTTCTGCTTTGTTTTGCTGATTATATTTTTTTGTAGGCATCGATATGAAATGGCAGGGACGACTACTGGTTAAGTTGTTGGGTCTTGTCGCTCTGAGAACCTATTTTATAAAAACGTCGACAAAAACTACACGGCTTCCTCTAATATTTCAAACTCGACAAAAGCAGACCAAAAATTTAACTCTCCAGAGAATAAAAAATGAGAAAAACAAGATAACCAGCAAAACCAGATAACCAGAATGTTTAACGAAACGCATGAACTGGACACTAAAGAAAAATAGTGTATCAAACGGGAACCATTAGTAAAGATGACCTTCTTTCCTCCAAAATAGCGATTAAGTTACTTCATATTTTATGTTCAATCTCCCACTGCGCTACGTAATTATGAATGACACTTGAAGAGTCGAATAAAAGTATAAACTCTTTGTTTCTATAAAACGGAGGTTTTCTAGCTTTAATGGAGAAATACTTAAAGATGGCGCTGTAGTGTGTCATGAGAGGCAGCTGACGCCACGATTCCTATTGACACCTCCTCGGCAAATATGTCGAACCTGGACTTGCCGAAGATACGTTGTTGTTCGGAGACTGTGTTGAAAAACCGTCGCACAGTCGCATTATATTAGAATGTGCAAGGCACCAAACAATGATGAATTTCGTAAACACTGATATCATGGATCTTTTGTTTCCTAAAACAGGCCGTTGAAATGGTTGATGATCTCTTTACCAACACGCTTTACTTCGAGTTAAATATAATTGATTTCACTTATATTTCAATTGATCTCATTTATGATACCGTATATTACAAGTATTTCAAGTGTTTCACAATGCCACTAATTCTGAAGTGAAGCCTCCGAGTTTCTGTAACTGTTTTTAATAAAATAAATTATATAAATTTAAAAGGGATTGTGAGATGGAATTCAGAAAATATTTTCGAAATTGTAGACTCTTGAGTTCTCCTGGTTTCGTCGACACATCATGTTTTGACTTCTAGTGCCACCCGTGGAATGTCTTCGCAACATTTAGTTGGAAAGGCGGGCTGGCCTTGCAAGTTATCCCAAAATATCCCTGTAAAGCTTAGCAGGTTCTTGACTATTAATAAATTCCGTAAAATGAAGAAAAGCAACTCCCTCTGCAGCTTGGTTCTGCAAAGTCTAAACACAAAGTTTTGCTCAAAATTGGATTCAGTAGTGTCGTGGAGCTGGTATATGAAAAAAGAAACATGTAATATTTGCGGCGTTCAAACGCGGATAACAGAACGATCCATTCACAATCCGCGTAACACGCAGTAGTCAGAACTGCCTGATTTCTTTCACCTGAAATTGTACAAATCCATTGACTCTCATTAGAATTTTTTACGTCAAATTGAAAAACAATTCTAACTACCATCCTGCAATCAAAGGCCTATGAAAGCATCAGTATGTAGATCCTACCCTAAAACTCTTTAACATGTACTCATTTTCTATCTTCGCATTAAAAACAACAAAACGCAGACATTTTCGTTAAACTTTCAGTGGATTTCATAATTCTGAATATAGTTTTTGTAAAATCTAACTTTGGGACTATTCACTGCCGTTGTGGTTTACAATATTGCCGTTAAGTGCAACAAGAACAGGGCCAGATCCTTGTATTCTAACAAAGCTGTCACCCCTTTGAAGAACTCTACTATTTTTAATTATCCAGGGTACTCCACTCAACTTTTAGAGGGAAAAATAAAATTTTTTGGACACATAATAATGATGGTAACACAGGGGCAAAAGGTAAGGAAGACAAATTTTCTTTAATTAACATACTGACATAGTAAAAGTAATTTTGAATTCTTAAATCTTGCACTGAGCAAAATTCAGTTACAAGGAGTTACTCAGTTATAAAAGTATACCCCAATGATCTGAATTTGGAAGGAATGCAAATAAGGAATAATAGAGCTAAATACATATTTGGAAATTCTGGTCACTATTTAATGCTGCTACCATTAATAAGACTAGATACAGTGGCGTACTGCATTCTCTTCCAAACAGACAAGCACAATAAAGTCACGACGGTAGCACAGAAAGTGCAGAAATCTCATCAGTCTCAACACGGAATTTAACTCTCAAAAGAAATTACTATTATACCATCCCAAACGGCAGATTTTTTTATAAATAAGGTTTACGATAACACAAGTACAAACAACTCCAACTTGAAACCCATTTCTACGTTCCTGAAAGAACGCAGATTTAATTTGTGTGAGACAATTCTGTTCTCACATTTGCACAATGAGTCAATTTCAACCCATCATGAATTAGTCTGTCAATTTATGTAATCCCAAATTGAAAGAAAGCTTCATAAACCCTCCATAAAAACTTAGCCACAGTTTATTTTACAGTGCTATGTCCTGCTCTGTTTTTAAGCAAAAAGCATGGCTCATTCACTCTTAGTTTTAATGTGTTTTATCTTTACCTTGAGTCTTGATAGGTTAAATAGTTTATAAAAGTGCTATGCTCAAAATGTCAAGTTCTGCAGCCAGTTAGAGTGCGAAAGGATAGATGAAAAAACACCCAGCTGTCTTTCCCCATGGCAGACAGGTAAGGCATAGCTCTCATCACTACCAATAATTACTCTAGCAATCATTTCCTAGTGGAACAGACTCAGCGTGGTCACATGCTTTTCTGGACAGCCATTCATTTACGCAGAAGGTAGCCCTCTCAACTGTATTGAAATTTGTGGACTCCATAAAATTATGTAAGAGGGGTTGTTGTTGTTGTCCAACTGCCGTTTCTTGCAGCTGCTTCAGGGTAAATATCATTTGTAAAGCTAATCTGCTTTCCAAAACCACATCCTCTGAGACAGTTCTGCGGCGACTAAGCAGAGGCCTTCCCTGTTATAAACAGTAGCGATATGCCTTGCTTTTTACTGAATGAATTCCAGAATAAATATAGAGTTTGTGCAGGTCAGAAGCTTTTATATTGGAGATTGCAATATTTACAAAAAGAGTTAACAGTGAGGTATGGGAAAGAGGGAAGATGCCCTCTCCTTGAGCATGATAACCTTTGTGTTACGTGTAAGTGCAATCCTGCACTTAACAGAGTTCTGTTGTGAGGTTTTTTGACATTGAAGTGCAAATTTGTACAGCGAGAGTTTAAGGTCGTTTAGGGTAAGGGATATAATATAGAGCATTACTGCCTCAAGTAACGTTTTGAAAACAACGGCATATGAACATATGTTAGAGGATACTTAAAGAACATATCGAGAATCTCAAGACAAATTTGTAAGAGATGTGCTTTAAAACACCAATTAAATTTAAATGCACGTACAATACATGTTTTATTTGTACCATGTTTGATTTAGGCGCCCTTACAACATAAGAAGGTAGAGTAGCACAAAAATATGAAGAAATAACAATAAACAACATTTTTTATTCTCGGAAAAGTTTGCAAATGCCACACATTGGATGACAACACTGTGACAATGTTGAATCATCATCCAGAGCCTGGAGACAAATCATATAACAGGTAGATGTTTTTGGATTAAATGGTTACCGTTTTGATGAGACTAAATGTTCTTTAAAGTGAGACGTTTTGTAGAGTAAAATTTGTAGACGTTGTATCGCATCCTTTCGTTTTGCTCCACCTTAGGCACCTACAACATTTCATGAAGCCTAATCTATTGTTTCCTTTTCGTCACGAATACCGTCTTGGATTTTGAAATGTATTCTGTATTCTACAAAAAATACACTGAAACCGATATATTTTTCCTCTATCGAAAGCCGTCATAGATTTACGACGAACATACTTGATGGTGTTTTTTACATGCCTGTAAATTAAGTTAAATAACTAACACATAAATAGCACAATATTGTGTATAGCATGGGAACGATAGATATAAATATACTTTCTAGTTGGTATTTAAGTCCTCCAGTTTGTCTGCTTTACCCAATTAGTAGTGGGAAGGACCGCCGAGAGCAGGGGCAGAGGAGTAACTTGCTTCAGGTCTCAACCTCTAGGGGAGCCCATAATTTAAGAACAAACTTTTTGTTGATAGTCGAAGGTGAATTTTAAGGAATCTAACTACAAAAAGCAGGTCCTTGTGTTTTAAAAACTGCATGATTCAGACAGATGTTAGTGATAGCAAGGAATACATCAATATTCGGCTGACTACCATCACATGCAAGTGATCACAAATGTGCAAAAGGCGTGTTGTTTAATGCTAATGACTGCGTAGTAACATCAACCTCCACATAATTAACTCGGTATAGCCACAAAAATGTGCTTTTCGGTTTAGTTGTTCTGCTTGATTAAACTGTTGAGAAAGTTTCAATACGGAGCTGCCAAGCAAAACGAATAGTCAAAGCCATTAGAAAACGAACCAAAAGGAAAAACAACTTGGTTAGAGGAAAATTAATACGAAAAAATGCCATAAAAACGAGAATGGCGGCAATAACACTCCATGATCTTGTTGAATAGAATTTTGCAATGTTGAAAACGTGACAAAATAGTTCAAGTCATTTGAATTTGTATTGCTTGCAATGTTATTCTTGATCAATGATGTAAACAAACTGTTGCAATATCACTATTGCTGACAAATGTTAGTACCTTGCTGAAATACGGAAACAAATCCAAGTCATTCGCGATTCCTGGGTTTGCATTTTATATGTTGCTTTAAGCCCTTCTCTGAAGATTGAATTCAAGAAGAAAGTTCTTTTTAGTAAACTTGTTGTGATAAAAATCCATTTGCGCTCCTCAGTGTCATAAGATGAGCTATCAAGTCTTATAACCAGCACAAGCTAGCAAAACATATGTATTATGAAAAATTGATGACACTTTTGCGGCAGAAAAAATCAAGAGAGACTAATATTCAATAGAAATGAAATTGATGAAACCGCCTATTATATTTTACAAATCGAGTTAATCAAACGTAACAAAAGTTGAAGCAAGAAATATTTTGAAATGTATCTTGTGCTAAGGTAATGAGCTTGTTGCAAACAATTTCCATTACTATCCCCTGACCCCCTATCATTTGATTGCTTTAACAGAAGGGCCCGTGTTTTCAGTTTTGCCACGGGGCCTTTTAAATCTCTCGATGGTCCTGGAACTACTTAGTTTCGTGGAGCACTGGGTAACCTCAGGGTAAGTATTCTATCTCCATTCTACTCTTTGTATTACTTTGTATATTATTGCTTCATTCTTTCTATTTACCAAAGGCCTAACATTATTTTCAATTCTCGATTTATTAATTTATTTTATCGTCATCTATTATCTTCCAAAAATAACATATACATCAAAATAAATAATACTTTATGGTATTTATAGATTCTGGTATCAACAAATTTTAATAACATAAACTGAGATTTAATAAAATAGGGAGAAATGAAAGGAGTAACACAGAAGCAAAGTTTGTTGATTTGTTAGCCCACATCGTAAAGCAAAAATCAAACTGAATCAAAAATAAACAGTCAATAAATATATAAACGGTGAAATAAAGAATCACAGTAACTAAATTTTTAAAGAAATATAACTACCAATAACAAAGCAACTGTAATAAATTGTGGAGCGTATACTGATGTTTAATGTCAAGAACTGAACGAATAGAACATACGGAACTTGTAGCATATATACGACTAGTGTGTGATACTCAGTTAAGCTTAATACTCATCTTGAATTGTATTCCTATTTTATTTTTAACATACTGAAACTGGAAATGAAAGTTAAAGAACTTGCTAGGGAATTCTTACTTTGACTCCATTACAGAGACCATGTTTTTTAGCATATAATTGCTTAAATTTACCATTTTGTGTTATTACAAAACCTGTTCGTAACTTTAAATGAAATGCCAAGTTATGTGGCAAAAGATTATGGTGTGCCTTGCACGTGATTATTGCAGTTTTATATTGTATAATATCACGTAATTTAAACAATTTATATACAGAGAATAAATTGCAACTTGATGTCTGTTGTTTAACAAGGTGATTAATTTCTACTGCTTTCTTTTGGGCAATGAATAACTTATTAATTGATAGTCAATATGTGATGCCTCATTCTTCTGGACAATACATCAAATATGATAAAACTAATGTTGAATATAAACATCTTAATGCATCAGAACTCAGTAAATGTTTTCCTTTGTACAAAGCATAAATTGCTCCAGACATTTTTTATTTGTTTGATATGTTCTTTCCAAGTTAATTTGTCATCAACTACGACCCTTTTATTGTTAAATAACATATAATTAGTTTCTGTAATATTTAGAGAATTTATTCAAGGCAAACCATATATTCAATTCATCCAATTCTGAGCATATAACTCTTTGGATGTTGTGCAAATATTTATGGGAATAAAAAATGTTAGTAGCATTAGCAAATGAAATAAATTTACAGATTAAGGAAGCCTTATTCATACCATTTATGTAAAGGATAAATAATTTGGACCCTAAAATTGATCTCGGTGGCATACAACACTTTACTTGCAAACAGTCAGAATTACAATCATTTATGTGAACAAATTGTTCTGTACTATTTAAGTAACATCTTAATCAGTCATTAGCATTACCCCTTATGCCATGATAGTCTCATTTTTAATAGCATTTTATGATCAATGGTGTCAAAAGCCTTCTTTAAATCTATAAAGATTCCTATCAAGTAGCTTTTATTGTCAGTTGTATTGATTATTTCCTCTGATAATTCAGGTAAATCTAAAGAAGTAGATCTATTTCTGCTAAAACCATACTGACCTTCATTTAAGATGTTATATTTTTCAATAAATTTATCCAGGCTTAAATTAAAGAGTTTTTCTAAATTTCTGGAAGATTGAGGAAGAATTGACACTGGCCTGTAGTTACTAAATTTATTTTTATCCCGTGATTTGTATAAAGGAATTACCTTTGCAGTTTTGATTTTACTAGGAAATACACCAGTTTCAAAGCATTTGTGGGTAAGAGGAACAACAATAGATTCTATACTTTTTAAAACCACATTCGTACTTAATCCCATATGATTACATGACTCCGTGGATTTTAGGTTTTTAGAAATGTTAAGTACCTCTGTTTCATTCAAATGGTGTACAAACATTGTAAGTGCATTATTCTTATTAAAATATTTATTAAAGGAATCACTTTCAGGCTCTTCAATACTTATAGCTAATTGGTTATAGTAAACCTATATTAGCAAACAATTTCATTAAATCCATTTGCAATAATTTTGGAAACTTTAGTTATATTATCATTATCCATAAAAGTATTAAGAAGAGCTGCTCTCTCTTAATTTTTGTGAATAACTCTATTCATTAAAGCCCATATATCCTTCATATTATTCTTTGTAGACTCAAACAGTTTCTCATGATATGTTTTCTGCTATATTTCAAAAGACCGGTTAACTTATTTTTATATATTTCATATTTGTCAGCTTTTCTTTATTTCTTTTACTCAAAATTTCCTTATACAACTTCTTTTTGTGACATGCATTTATAAC
>JANTCA010058600.1:0-15098 GCA_024741275.1 Chironex yamaguchii
GTGGTATAATATAACTTGCATTAGAGGATTCAGTGGTATAATATAACTTGCATTAAAGGATTCAGTGGTATAATATAGCTGTGTGTTTTATTTAAGTATATTTCTTTTACTATCACTCAGGTGAAGTACAACAGAAAACAATTTTCAAAATCTCTCGATCTTTGACTCTGTAAGAACATAGCCGCCTATTACTACGTTTAAGAAAGCAAAATATTTTTTCACTTTAAAGCCTGTATTTGAAAGTTTAAGGGAATAATGTCTCTCTTTTATGTATTTTTTATCAAATCGGAATATGCTTTTCCTGAAAGTGCGGCGATTTATAAAAATTTATTGCAATATTCTAAATTTGTCAAAAATCAAGACAAGGTGACTGATATTGTTTCATGGAAATTGTCTGATTTCAAATTTGTTGTGTATACTGTATATTGCACAAGGAAAGAGTGTGTATCTTCACTAAATATCAATGGAGTCTGGATGCTGGTAGTTGAGCAGATTGCTAAGAACGTAGATTTTTATAGAGACATACAAGGCAGGGGCGGGTCCAGAGTAAATCTAAAATGGGGGCAGTTGATAACAGTGGCTCTGATAATTGTTTAGAATTTGGTGACCAGGGTACACTGTATAGAATCATTTCCGACCCTATCTATTGACAGAAGGTCCTTTAGTCACGCCTAAAAAGAGTTTCAAAGCAATCTAGTCAGTACTTGACTGCAGGTGGCCAATTAAAGTTTTTCTCCTGACTAATAAATTTGCTGGATGAAAACTAATCTTTGTCCTCTTTTGGCATAGTGCTCTAACCCTTCATCTGTCATGGGAGGCATGTTCCTATTAACTTGCGGAAGTATGCAGAAGTCAACATGGGGGCAAAATTCCTGGGAAAGGATCGCCAGCCGTGTTTTATTTCGGCGAGGAGGGCAGCTACCCCCTCCCCTAAATCCGCCACTGGCAATTGACGCGTTATCCATAGTTTGTACTATCTGTTTGAGCGTTTTAGCTGCTTAAGTAGCTGATACGATAAACGAGAGAGTCCTCAAGTTATGTAGGTATGTATGTACCATTGGATATATAGTTCACGCATCAAATGAAAACAAGTCATTACTTTTCGAATGATTTAAAGTATCATTAGTATTATTAAAATCTTGAATAAGATAGCTATGTATTCCAATCAGAGCTAGTTTACAAACGTGTCTTATATCTGTAAATGATAGAGGCCTGTGTCTTGTCGGATTCATTATCAACTGATTTTTCATTGCTGATATAGAAGACGAAGTTTGTATCAATTAATTTCCATAACAGGTCTTAATTACGTTGTTGGATTACGTCATGCGTTTTTGCGAACACTCGAGAACACTCAAAGATACTGTACAGTACGAAGGACGAATGATAGTAATATTTCAGTTTTTTCTTTCAAACTCTTACAAGAATGGCTGTGTAAATGAACTTTTTCTCCTTCGTGAGAAGATTTTGATAGTAGGCATCCTTGGCTTTGGTCACATCAAATCCATAGATGAAAGAGACCCAGTTAACCAAGATGTTGACCTCACATAATCAAACACTAATAATCTTTGGTTAAATACATGACATACAAAGGGAGGCGTTGACATTGATTAGGTTATAAATACTGATCATCTGAGTGTACTTGATATTTGTGGCTCACTTAGTTTGAAACAAGGTTTGTTGTTACTTGTCCATGGCTGTGTGCTATGTCGCTGAGGTTAATAAAGGCGCCTAGTTTGCGAAAGAAAGGAACTTAAGGACGCGATTAAAAGGAGAACTTTTGTATGATGTTGCAATGCAATCTACCAAAAGACACTGGTGTTAAATATTATTGGTAAGAAAGAGTGTGAAATAAGGTCGGGACATGTAAATTGCAACCTTGAGATAAGAAACTTACTCAGCTAGCTTAATTTTATGATTAAGCCATTGTTTATAGCCATGAATTTTGGTTAATATAGACCCCTTTTATATTGTCTTGTGTAGCGAATACTCGAGTTAACAAACCTTCGATGCTATTAACGAAATTTGTAGCCAAAAGCGCCATGGATCGGGCATTCTTTTAAAATGTCATTGCCCCTTCCTTGATTCCTTGAAAGCTATTCCTTGTAGCTCATATACAGATCCGTTTTTATTGCAAAACCAGTTTATTTATCCAGTAAAATAAACAAACAAAATGCATCACATGTAACTGCTTTTAAAATATTTTACCTTGATACTTGCCTCGTCAGTACCAGGAAATAAAGGACCCTAAGATTTATTTTGTTGAGTTAGCATCAAAGTGTGGCATAAAACATTGCTGTCTGTGATAAGCTCGGATTTTCTTTGTGTAGCACAGTAAAGACCTCGTTTACACCATATTCTGTTTAACCACAAATAGTACAAAGTCCTGTGAATCCTTCAGTCAGGGCTCATTAAAAATATTTTGTGCTTACGAGCGCACAGAACATTGCAAATTGTGCCTGCAGGTAAGATAAGATGTAACAAATGATCAGGTGCTGATGAATTGCAATGAATCTATTTTTAGCTAGTTTGTAATAGTGCTCAGTACTGTTATACTTTACAAAAACAAATACTATATCAGAGTTATCATGAACTACAATTGCATGTAAAACTAAACACATCACAGCAATTGCTGATAGCAATATAAAATAATGCTTGCATAATATAGGAAATGAAATAACCCGAGTTTTAATCTGTGAGTGATACGGCTTGTCAAATAATCCAAATGCTATTAACAATTTCATCAAACCATAACACATTCAGAAAAGACGGCTTTGCAAATTTTTGGGGTTGCCAAGAACAGAAAATTTGCTTTCATTTTGTTAAAAAGTCATATACGAGTTTGACTTAGATTTGGTTTTCATCAGTTCAATAATATAACTGTACTTCGTGAAGATTTCATCCCCATTGAGCTTCTTTTTGAAGTTTTTCGGTCAACGTATTTTGAAATAAAATCAATTTTCATTTCATGCTCCACTCTTTAGATTTGACATTACCATTCAACCATGCAAAGTTAAAAAGCTTAACATTATGAAACAATTAACAATGTAGTTTGGTTTATCATTTCATGACAGTTGTTGATTCATTACATATTCATGGCACCAATGTCAGTTTTGGTTGTGCATATATCTTCCCACTGATGACTTTTGATGCAGTAAAATCTTTGACGTTCTCTGATCTATGTACAAAGTGCCAAGATGGTCCTTTCTTGCCCCTCCAATACTTTGACATGCTTCCCTTTATAATATTGTCTGCATTTATCAAACTGGGTCCATTCACAGAAATCAATATCTCGAGTTTTGCTCTAAAAACGGTCTGCATTTTTTTCATTTCTTCCTTCGTAAACTGATACCATGGACTCTTCAAGACTGAATCAACTGAGATGCCTGCAGCAGTTACACATATGCTGTAGATAATCATTTCGACTCATTACAAAAGTATTAAATAGCAGAGAATCATTATCTTGTGGGGCACTTGCCGTCGTTTGTCTCTCTTAGCTTTATTTTCGATTTTTTTCATGAATTTCATCAATTTTCAATGACAAGTTGCTAAGCTTGTCGTTTAAGAGCAGGAACCAACTCTGTGCATTGCTCTCATTCTCTGTGTCGTTGGATGAAGTCCACTCGTCATCCGCTTTGTTTATGCCAATTGGCAGTGTCAGATACTTTTCGCAAAAAGCCAAGTGCATTTCTCAAGTAGCTCCAGACTTGTGTTTGCTGCATCTGTGACTTGCTTTGAAATGGGATTGAAGTCAGTTACCGTGTTTGTGGGATCTAGTTTGCCTTTTTATCTTGCTGTCGCTGAAAATTGAAGATATAAATGCTTGCTTGTGTTGTTGCAAATCGTCTAAATTCTCTTTTGGCTGATTTCTCTGAAGATGAACCTTGTAATTTTGCACAAACAAGTCAGATTGACATACTTTGCATGCTACGTTATTTCTTGTAATTGTAATGACGGAATAGTTAGATGCTATGTTGGACGACGTTAGCCTATTTATCACCACGTCTTACACTACAGCCCTTACAACCTATTGTTTCCATGGAAATGAAGTCTTTAACATTGATTTTTAAGGTATATCGTATATTTAAATAAAAACTCAAAATTTATTATCGAGAGCAGATATCATTAAACAAATCGCCTCAAACTTTTTCTAGTAGCTTTTTTGATCTTTCAGTGACAAATTCGAATATAACACTGTCGCGAGGTTTAAGACGCAAAGGCAAAGTTAGGCCACTTCACGTCCTGACATTGTTGGTTCGCACTAAACAGGCGAAAGTGAACAATTTTCTGTAATTTGAGCTATAATGATTTTGTGTTTGACATTTCGATGATTGGCGCTTGATTGTTGTCATAATATAAGTAGATAAATTCATGATTCCCGTCAAATATTCACAAAACCTCACCAACAATCACCATGTAACTTCACCTCAAAAGGAGAGAAAAATGCCTGCAGAAATCTGGAAGGTAACATTTTGTGCCTGCGAGTACCGTTCGCGCGCTCTCAGATTAATGAGGTGTGCCTACAGTTTGGAACAAGTTCAGGAGAAACAATATCTGTGAAGCAAAATAACAGGGAAAGGAAGAACAAGTGTGGAATTGCAAGAACTATAGGAAAGACCAACTCAAAATTTTGGGAATGTAAAGAATTTCTAACAAGAAACGTAAATATGGACTTAAAACTTCGTTTTCATCCGTGCTAGGTCTTTTCTGTTTTGGGATATGACTCTAACGAGCGTGTAACGGCCATGCACGCTTTTACAATTAGTTTTTTGTAGATATGAGAGTGAGTCATGGCATTTATTAGCCCAATTGTAAGTCGATTGCAGGTTTTTTTAAGTGTGGTGTCTAAAGAATTCTCAAATTAAGTTGGAAGGAGAGAGAATCTCCAACGAATGATTATTAGGGCGAGCTGGCACAAGGGTGATAGTGACAAAAGACCTGATGCCAAAAAATATGACGTATGCCAGTCATGTTCTGCGAGGAAGTTCGAGGTACCTCCACAATGTAATATGTTTAAATTATGTCATGTACATGTAATAAATTTGGAATATTTTATGGAGCAATCAGAGTTGTTTCTTCACTTTGTTTCTTCGTCAATCTGTTACTGTGCCCCGGTGCAAAATGTTGTATGGTTTGATGTCCAGTATTTCTCAATTATTACAGTAAATTCAAAAACAAAGGTCTGTTAGAAATATGGGCCAAAAATGCTTTTTTTTGGGAGGGGGGAGGAGGGGGATGTGAAATGCTCAAAATTGGAAACAATTTCGACCGTACAGCCCTTACAACATTTCAAGGTGTAGGCTTAATCGCTACGGTCGCTTGATATTTCGCTTAGCTCGTCTTAGGTTCCTAAGCCCTCTAATGTCTCAAGTACAATTACAGCCCTACATGTACATTGCATTGAAAACCAGATCGTAATTCATAAATACTGACATCATCGTAAAATGATGTTTCTGCTTTTGTATTTGACTCCTGGAAGAAGGTCTCCTTTTTTATATTCTGTAACAGATGTCAAAGTTTCCCGCTTGATTGCTCCCTCTAAGTTGTTAGCATTGTACCATTTGATACAGTGGTGTCCCAAAGAAATACAGTCAATGCATCAATTGAAGCCAAAACTGTCACCTTTTGACAATCACAAGGCTTAGTTAACAGGATTTTATTCTATTTGATGTCATTAATTTGTCTACGGACGTCCCTCTATCCAAAGAAAATCTCTGTTTCAGAATTTAAGACGTCACTCATGTTATCCCCTCAGAAGGCCAAGGCGTCTGTCTTTGTATCCTTGATGGCGCCCGTTATGGTTTTTTGTCAGATTATCTTGGCAGTTGCTTGTTGACTAGGTAGTGCTACTGGACACGATTCGCTTGATGAATGATGCTTGTTGTCATGATGAGAATGGATTGAACGCGAAATGCTAAGAACATTGGTGTCATCTTAAGGAAAACGAATGACTTATCGTTAATCTACAATCTTATGTGATTTAAAGCAGAACAATAAGTGTGACATTGATGGCGATAACACCATGGATAGGAGTTGTAAGATTTACATATTCTGTAATTAAAGACTTGTCTACTCTCATCTCGCTCATTCCTAGTTTGAAAAATGAAATTTTCATTTGACAACAAGAAAATGATTTCTTATTCTGCTAAATGTTTATACTAAGTAAATATTAATTCTTGTGAGTGAGATACGTAAACCTGTTGAATATAAGAAATCTTGTGTCGACCATTAAATAGCCTATTTAGACCGAGGTTTGTTTATTGAATTGTAAAACGGTATTAAAGTGATAACATTCTATGACTGATCAATGAGCGTTTGTTTATGCAGTCGTTGTTTACTTGAAAGTATTTATGTGTTCGTAGTTTTGTAATTCAATTCAGCCTGTGTCCTCTAGGCAGACACGAGGTTATGTGCCCGTACTGTCAAAATACTTGTATGTCTAGATTAGTAACTTTTATTGCAACAAAAATAACGCATTTGTTAAGTTTTAAACGAATTTTCTGTAAGAATCCGCAAAAAGTGATTTTGTCGCATGACTAAGACAAATTGAAGGACAATTTTTTTTTAACGAGCGTGGGTTTTCTCTAAAAAGGCAGTCAAATTTCAGTACACAATTTTCTTTGCTTAAAGATTGCAACTTTGTAGAAAATGCAAAACATATAAAGCAATTCTTATTGACACATTTGTTTTCTAAAAATACTTCACTATACAACTAGGTAATTTGCTCAAAAGCTTATTTTCCTTTTTTGTCATATGAACAATGTTAGACGAACCCATTAGATTTAAATATTCTTCAAAAGTTACAACATGTCGATGCGATGTCCCTAATTTAAATTGTTTACAAAGTAAAAGATTTGGTAATTCGTTTGTGATTCAGGAGTAATTTTCATGTTATGCCAAAACTGTATTAAGTGACGTATTAATCTTCAGTTTTAAGTTAAAAGATTTGGTGCTACATCGTAAAATTAGTACATTATATTTCTTTTTAAATTCCTATGTGTGAAATAGTTTTCCTAAATCGTGTTTTGCTGAACCAAAATGTTGTTTTTAGGGTTGTGGAAACCTCACATCAATAAGAACTCCTCCTTCTTGAAAAATTAGGGCACTTGTTAATATGGAAGAATGAGAAAAACAAAAGCAAGGCATTATGGTTAGGACACTATTTTATTTGTGAATGACATCATTATCGAACTTAAACACAAAGCTCAATGCGATCAAAACGAGTTCAGTACAGTACGTCTAAAGTGAAACAAAAGTGTTTCAGGAGGGGAGAGGGGACGTAATGGGATTTTGTGTAAGATTAGAGGTCTGGAGGTTGAGCTGGTCTGCTAAATTGATGATAATACAAGATTTTATATCGAAGAGAACCTTCACTTTAGAGGTTGCCGTCTAAAAACAAGATTCTGATGAGTTATATTACTCGTGGTAATGACCTGATAGCTGAATTGATTGTCTCGAGACAGTAAGAGAACTAAGTTGGATTCAAAGTGTACCTTTTCACGCACATTTCGTGAACGGCAATGACATTGGAAATGCTCTCCGTCGTATGAAATTTTACCTAAACACGCTGATATTAAAAATTGCATTGAGAGCAAGCTGTCGACGAACATGAAGTCGGTGATTTTCTGGACCCCCGTCTTGACTTGGATGAAGTTTAAAAGGCATTGTTTGTGAATTATATTATAAATGATTGGCTCCTTTCAATGGTTGAGTCAAACAACCGACGATGGTTTAGCAAGAGACTTTTGTCTGGCCTTTAAATCACTCGGTATTTCAATTCCATGATTCTTGGGAAGAAAAAACGTGGCCATGACAAATCTATTTCATCTGTAACTGAAGCATGCGCCTTGAGGCCGCCTTTTGCGTGGTTATACAAATCTTTACTAATAAGCCCAGTTTGTCAATAGTTAAGGTTATCAGGCTTCAAAAAAGATTTCTAAACGTATTAATTTAGAAAGTAAGAATTTGCAATAATTACTGCTATTGAGATTGAAGAATTTTTCCTGAGTCATGATTTATTGATGAGAAAAAAAAGTGCTGTATAGCAAAGCGAATAAGCACATTTTTTGATTTGAACATTTTCTGCTTTGTATTTGTAGAGATAATGTACTATAATTGTGTTTTTTAAATAGATTTTGGTTATGAAACTGCATCACTTTATGATAATCCAATGTGTGCTATGTTGTATTTCGTGAAGGATCGTTCTGACGTTTTTCTTTGTATATTTAAAAGTGGACCATATTTATTAATGTTGTTCTCAGTTATAAACTGAAGTGTACTTTTAAGCTATAAAGTTACAATGTTGTATTTTTTTCTCTCTCTCTCTCTCTCTCTCTCTCTCTCTCTCTCTCTGTGTCTATATATATATAGATATATATAGATAGAGATAGAGATAGAGATAGAAAGTCTTGAATAAATAATAATAAATCAATAAATGAACAAATATATGAACGAATACATGAATGAATATATAGATTAATGAATAAATGAAGGTATAGATACGTATATATATATATATCATTATAATAGATAATATTAAAATAGATGTGGCACTGACGAATACGAAGGCCGAAGCACAGAAAATTGATGAATTTTTCCCCTCATTCAATTCTGGGTTTCGGCTAGGGATACCTAGGACTTTTGAAATCCTTTACCAAACATGAACAAAAAAGTGCTTTTGAATTCTGAGGATTGCATATTTGAGCCCTGTCGGCGCCCACGTAGTGCAGCTAGTGTAGAAATGCTCCACTTCTTGACGGATATCCACTGAAGAGCTTGTGTCGGTCGAGGTACTTTTGACATGGATATGTATAGGTGTGTCAAGATTTCAATTATCCATGTTCGTTAAAAAAATTTACATAAATCTTAAAGAAATAAAGACTTCTTACATACATATATTCGAGCTATCTTTTTGTGGCACAAAACTTGAAAATCGTTTTAACAATTTGCGATATTGCTCTGAAAACATACTTAAAAGCTTTTTTTGTCTGACACTCTTCAGAGTATCAATCATCAGAAATTAAAGTATATGTATATGGTAACCTATTTATATGAAACATGTAGCAAAACTAGCCAATCCTAGGCAAGAAAGGGAACAAAGAAAGAGAAAATGAAGAAACAAAACATTATTGGATGAGTCCAAGTGAAAAAAACGAACTCTTTCTGTCTTCAGAGTACTGGTTTTGTTGTTTTAATGTAGACAGACTCTAATACACTTAAAATGAACCCAGCGGAGTGGGTAAGGGGAAGTTCATTAATTTACTCTGTAGTCCAGCCTAAGCCTGCATCAGTGTCATATATATAAAGTCCGTGCTTTAATAATTCCTCAAAAACAGTGGTCAATACATAAATGTGCAGAGCGTAATACAATTCAATAGATGGAAAAGCAAATCAAAACCGATTTTGCTTCTACAAACTTGTTTCGTGAATTTTCACTCATCAAGATTTGTTGTTTACAATATTTGGGTGTTTATAAACTTACAATTGATGCACGTGGAATTTTATGAATTGCATAGAAGTATTTTATTTCTATGCCGGCACGATGTTACGAGTTCGTTTCTCTTGTTTAGTGTCGAAAGTTCAGGCCGACATACGATAAAAAACTTTTCGTTGAGGCAGAGGAGGCACCTGTTGTTTGCGCTAATGTAAGCGGAGCTAGATGCGAGTGTTTGCCAGGAGATTGCATACTTAATGTTGTTGTCCTTAAATGTCCAAATGTAGATGCTGAGATCAGTGGAGTTCCTGGCTTTGTCATATCTAAATGATGCAGTGTGGTTGCGGTTGCGGTTGTGACCGTAGCTTGGTATATTATGGAAGACTGCAGGCAGCTTCCATTTAGTGTTCATGCAATTTACTACTAGCCCGCTCATAATTTGTTATTCTGGTGCCTCGCCCTAAAATGAATTAAATGTGCGTGTATATGGCATTTAGTTGCATTATGGCCTGACTTCTGTTGATAGCATCGCCTATATATATATATATTTTCTGAAGAAGAATTATTCGAAACGTTAAAAAGTGTTTATTTCTTGTAATTTATATATATTTAATAAACATGGATGATTGAGCTCTTGACATATATATATATATATATATTATATATGTTATCTCAAACTTTATAGATAGTATATAGTTTGTCCTAAACAAAGGTTTATGAATGAGGTGTTTGATCGTCAGAGCTGAACAGATGATCATGAGTCGGAGAAAAAAATATGCCAAGTTAAACGTGGATTCGTTTCACCATGGGCACCTGTTAATCTGAGATCATGATCAAACATATTTTCCTTTCAATTTTTTCACGCATTACTTGAATGCTCGATCACCGATGGAAATGATTCGCAAAGTTTGCGAAAACCTAAAGCACGGTTTGATGCGAATTGTTAATACTCTATCCTGCTGCAGTAAACTAGTGAATGACAGTGTTAACGCAACCTAAAGACGGTTAAGATGGCGTGGAAATCTAAGTTAAGAGTAATTGCCCAGACCAGTTTCTTGCTCTATCTGATGTAGAAGAACAGAGAAGAGTTCTTGGGAGTGAAGTATGACTGCGTTAAATGTCTTTGCCTAACCTGCGTCTTAATTTGATTTCGCTATCTTCTCACTCGTGAGTAATCAAATGAAAAATTAATAGCTCATCTGCCGTTTTCGCTCCCATTCGCTTCCTTTTGGTTCCCATGATGTGATGGGGTTTTTATTGATCAAATCCCTTAAAACACATCATAGCAACGACAATATGTGAATTGAACGTCAAATATTCTAACGAGTTTATGGTCTTGTAACACAAGCGTAGATGAACTTGATCAGCCACATATGGTCAAGATCAAAGTTGATAATCACAAGAGAGCAACACATTTATAGAATTCAATAGCATTGTTTCATTTCTTGGTGGTTTTGTGAAATTGAGCTTGTTCGGTATCTGTTGATTGTTAATTTTTTTTACATACCACGGATTGTGACGCACGATTCCATCAGACATCGTGCTAATTCAAAGCTAGACCTACACAGTTTAGAGATGAAAAAAGACACATCTTTTCACGTGTTTAAGGCTTTACATTCTTTGAATTAACCAGCTAGTCTTTCGTTGTAGAGGATGGGTCATCATGGACAGATTAAATTAAGGATTGGCGGTGGCATTACAAGCACTTGTTGTTGATGCCAAATAGCGAAAAGGTTGCATAGACTAGTTAAAGACTTTTAGAAAATAAATAGTGATGGTTTATGCCAATAGCATGGAAAAAGCATACCTTCCTTAAGCGTTCAGGATTGCCGATAGCATTCGGTTATAATGCATCAAAAAACTGTGCCTATAATTATACAGTTCGATAGCTTACTATAGTAATGCATCAGGAAATTGTGCTTATAACTATATAGTTCGATAGTTTACCATAGAAAAGCATCAGAAAAGCATCAGAAAAGTGCGCGTATAGTTATACAGTTCGATAGCATACCATAGTAATGCATCAGGAAAGTGCGCGTATAGTTATACAGTTCGATAGCGTACCATAGTAATGCATCAGGAAAGTGCGCGTATTGTTATAAAGTTCGATAGTTTACCATAGTAATGCATCAGAAAAGTGCACGTATAGTTATACAGTTCGATAGCGTACCATAGTAATGCATCAGGAAAGTGCGCGTATAGTTATACAGTTCGATAGTTTACTATAGTAGTGCATCAGGAAAGTGCGCGTGTAGTTATACAGTTCGATAGCATACCATAGTAATGCATCAGGAAATGGTGCCTATAACTATACAGTTCGATAGCATACCATAGTAATGCGTCAGGAAAGTGCGCGTATAGTTATACAGTTCGATAGTTTATCATAGTAATGCATCAGAAAAGTGCGCGTATAGTTATACAGTTCGATAGTTTACCATAGTAATGCTTCAGGAAAGTGCGCGTGTAGTTATACAGTTCGATAGCATACTATAGTAATGCATCAGGAAATTGTGCCTATAACTATACAGTTTGATAGCTTACTATAGTAGTGCATCAGGAAAGTGCGCGTGTAGTTATACAGTTCGATAGCATACCATAGTAATGCATCAGGAAATTGTGCCTATAACTATACAGTTCGATAGGATACCATAGTAATGCATCAGGAAATTGTGCCTATAACTATACAGTTCGATAGCTTACTATAGTAGTGCATCAGGAAACTGTGCCTATAATTATACAGTTCGAAGCATAGCATAGTAATGCATCAGGAAACTGTGCCTATAATTATGCTGTTCTGTAGTATACCATAATATCTCGGTATGCCTGTCATATTTATGATACAGTGTGGTAGTAAGCATTGCATAAATGTCGTGGTTGTGGTTTAGGCCGGACTGCGCTTTTTGCAACAATATAAATGACATATCACTTTTGATCAGTTAGGAAGTACGCGTGTTCTATCTCTTGTACATACGATACTTAATCTCTGATAATGTTTTACTTTTATATTAATTTTGAAGTGAATGTACTTATTTCTTCATAGAATGAAGTTAGAGCAGTCTGTTTAACGGAAATAAGTTTCTTGTTTCTATGCCTTGTTAATCAACCATCTTGGAAATTATTCTTAACCCTTGTCGTTAGTTTGTCCATAAACACTAAACGAACATTTTTCTAAGGATTACCGTGGTTCCCAAAGGTAATTAAGTTTTGTCTGTTATTCCTTTGTGTGTGGCTTATTTGGAGACAGTACGATGTTTTAGATGACATCATACTCCATTGACTCATTGGCAAAGAGTCTTTAAAATGCATTATTTAATCACGGCTGCTAATAAATCGTGTAGATGTGATTCCATTGAATTTAAATCTGTTGATTGGAATGAATTTATGTTTACTATCAATCTTTGCACATTTCCACAGTTGTAGAAATGTTATTTAGGAATATCCTACTGTTGATAACCAACATTGTGTTACATGACATCCGTTAATAATATTGCTGTACAATAGTCTAGTGCAATTTTTACAATCTAATTATGTTCACAGTCAAAATATGCCATTCTGGTTTATGGTTGTAATATTTATTGATTCTTATCAGAGACCCAAGCAGACTTCCTCATGGCCACCCTGACGAAATAATATTAATTCCACTCTGACGGTTTCATGCAAATATTGAATTAAAGTTGTAAGCACCAGATTATTGAATTTGGCTTGTTCATTTCATAAAATATTTATATGAAGTTCATGGAATAGCAGGGATAGACACTCAGTTCCGAAGACAAGCTTATGCTGATGGTCTTTGCCCTCATTTTTGATTGGTACCACTAATCGGGTCCTTTAGTGTTGGTCCTTGAAGCATTTGCTGTCTTTACTTAGGGTGGTTTTGCTGCTTGAAATTGCAATTCAGTTGCTCTTAGCGGCAGATTTGATTGGATTTCTAAAAGCAACTGTACGGAAGAAGTTTTTCACAATAACAATACGATTATGGGAGACCGGCTTAGCATAAACCCAATTTTACTAGTTTGCCTAGGCCATTGGTAAATCTGATGTCATTTCTGAACACTTGCAAACATTTTTTTGTTAAACTATCTGGTGGTAAAAATGTAATGTTTAATGCAGCCTATAACTTAATGCCTCACAAACTTGAGAGATCTAGTTTGTCTATTTTTCCTACTGTCTGTCTCTTTGGTACCAGCAAATGATGCATGTGATAAAGCAAAAGCACGATGTTTAGAAATTTCTGAAGGCAAGAGTGTTACCGAAAGGCGTTTCATTTCAATACTCCATTTTTTTAATGTCATGTTCATGTGAATACACCTTCATTCACATTTTGTTTTTCGTCGCACGCTGTATTCGCCGTTCAGTTTCAGCTGCGTATTTTTGTGTCCCTACGTTGTATCTTTCTGTCGTTCATCAAGGGATTATTACAAAATTTATTTTAGAATATTTTATGAATGTTCGTCGAGTTTTAGCAATCTGCAGCCTTAAAAAGGAGAGCATAAATAACGAGACAACTTCAGTTTCATTTTATTATATTCTTGCCAAATTCCGTCAATCAGCACAACATTTTATTAAGAATTCGAGTAGGCAAGGAGAAAGATTAAGACGTGTACTGAAACAGTCCTCATATGTTTTGCAAAATTAATTATCGTTTTGGCGTCGGTATTGGTCGATCAACCCAAATCAATACAAATCAACTTGTTTTGCTTTACTTGTAGAGAACATTTTTGGTCTTGATCTAATATCAAGGGTTTATTTTTAATTAGTTGATTGTTATCAGGCGGACAGCATTGTAATGGAAGAACAGCAAACATCAATTGGTTGTCTAATATTCGAGATTAAAGCAGATATTCATTTGCTTGTGAGATTACATTTGATTTGTTTTTTGCATGGATTAATATATTTAATGGCGCGATTGGTAAAGGAAAACGAGGGGGTTTGATTTGGACGGGTGAGGGGCTATTGTACTGTGAAGGGTACCCACCCTGTGCTGTTTAATGTAGATAGTACGGTACGTGTACCAATCACATACTGTTTCCATCCGACCAGATGATTGTACTCCATTGGTGATCACAAATACTTTGCTTTTGTTGCTGTTTGATTTGAAAGCAGAAGGTAATGATGCTTTAAAGCTCTTTCCTTCTAATCTCATTCGTGATGCATGGAAAGATTACGATAAAGAGTGCTAACAATTACACACCTAAAGCCAACCGGGCGTGTGGTGGCACATAGCAACAACTTTCATTTTAATTAGATCAATGGGCGACATTTTATGCACGTCTGGAAGGCTGCAGGCCTTCGTTGGGGGCGTGAGCGTGGAACTGCACGCCTTTCCAACGAAAGCCTGTGATGCCCTTCTGATGCCCTTTTTTATGGTGGCTCTTCTCTTTCTTTCTGATGCCTTCTTTTTCTTTCTGGTGGTGGCTGCTTTTTCTTTCTGATGCCTTCTTTTTCTTTCTGATGCCTTCTTCTTTTTCTTTCTGATGCCTTCTTCTTTTTCCTTCTGATGCCTTCTTTTTCTTTCTTATGGTGCCTGTTCTTTCCTCTTATAGTGCCTGTTCTGTCCTCTGATGTTACCTGTTCTTTCCTCTGATGGTGCCTGTTCTTTTTTTCTGATGCCTTCTTCTTTTTCTTTCTGATGGTGCCTGTTCTTTCCTCTGATGGTGCCTGTTCTTTC
>JANTCA010058611.1:0-16925 GCA_024741275.1 Chironex yamaguchii
ATTTACGACCCTAACAAAAAGATGTTCTTTTGATCTTCGCCGGCCTTCCAGACCATAGTTTTTCTATTGACTATGGTTTGACTTAACTGCCGTGCACTCTCAAATTAAACACTTTAAGAATGGGAAACGACAGTTTCATGCGTCTCACTGGGAAACACAAGAAGTAAGATAATTTACACATTCGGCTCTCCCGCACAATTGAAAAACCAAGGATTAAACACTTTCCTCGGATTTAAGTAACCTTCCATACAAAGAAACTGATATTTGAAAGAGGAAAATCAAACAGGTTGAAGGAAAACAAGACTTTCTTCCGTACATGGATACATTAGTGCCCAGGCTTTCAAAGGATCTTTCTCCTGTGACAAACAAAAAGAGAGCAAAGTTCTTACGAAAAGAGAGGGTTAACATGAACAAAGCTCATGAGTATAACTTATTTCCTTGTGTCTTCTTTTCAAGCTGAGTAAACCAGATTGACAAAAATAGAGAGCAACATCTTTCACAGCAAAAAAGAAATTGAGTAAGCCATTGTCAGAATTTAAAAGCAATGTTGACTTTAATGCTGACCTTAGTGCGACTGTATTAAACGGAGCATGCTATTGTTGTCTATGCTGATATTTCGCAGGTTTTCTCAGCCCCTCAGTAATAACTAAACTTAAATTATTTTGTTTGATTGATTTAAATTCTTTAAAGTCTTTCGACTCATAAAAAGAACCCAGTTCAATATGAACGAAGCATTGCTTTTTTTAAAAGGTAGTACCATAACTTTGAATACATTAAATTTTTACAGCCAGTTTATATAGAACTCGTTTAAGTCAAATCAGCTTTGAAGGATATGCTTTACATGGTGTTGACTTGCTTACTACCATGATCGTAGTGCTTTTGCCATGAAACAACATTTCGTAGTTCTTCCATGATTCGTATCCTTTGTTGATCATCTCTTGTAGCTTCCGAGTCTGTATAGGACTTGACCCATGTCGGAGCAATTAAGCGTCACTGCTCCTTATTCTCCTGCAAAGCCGGTTTTCGTGTTTTAAGTTTATTTAAGCATAGTTACAAGAAAGAAACTGTCTGGAATTGAACAACGCCTTTCTGTCTGGAACAGAAGTAGGGTTTATTTATTGACTTTTTGATAAACAACTAATTGACAGTAGCGATGAATTATAAACCAGAGATATGTAGAATTAATGTATTTATTAAGTTAGGGTAGGTTTTCATTCCCGCATTTTGTATACTTAGGCCGCCAACAACAGATATTCCAAATGTTTCCGACAGTTTCTTCGAAAGTGTTTGGAATAGGTCTTAAATTAAATAGCTTATGGGCAGTGAAAAAACATTTTCACTAGTACTAGTTGTTATTTATTCCGTTCAAGGGTCGGATCGATTTTGACAGAACTTAGCACTGATTTACGGATTTCTTATTTACTGTAATACTATATCGATAGTATTCCAAAATTATTTCTGTCGTGTCTCTAATTGGAGTTCAGTATTGTTAGGATGAATATTTAATGATCATGTTCCAATTCTAGTTTGCAATATAACGCGGGCAAGGAATACTTTCACGTTTACACCAATTTGCTCATCTTGACCCATTTCTTTATTTATGCGCTTCCTATGAATGCTGATGGGCAGTTCTTACAAATCTCTCTTCTGCACACATCAAATTATAAATCTCTTCTTTGCCTTTATTTGGAAATGTTATCCTTATGTAGGAGGAAAGCAAGGAGAGAGGCACAGCATGTAGTTAATGAGTGTATAAGACAAAACAACCCACATATCAGATCGTAGAATGCACAACAAATCAACTAAAAATTCATCCATTGATCCAGAGGAGAACCTTTATGAAAGCTGTTGGCAACCTATCAGTGAATGAGTGTTTCCAGCATGATGTGAGGGATCAGTTGAAGTGCTTTGATATTACTACTGATGACTGCAATACTATTTCAGAAATCATTGAGCCCGTTTTCATGGCATGCAAAGAAATACTGCAAACAGTTTTATAAGTTGTTATTACCTAATACACCAGTTATCACAGGGGGTGTGGAAAAGCTTGAGTCAACGCTTGTACTTGCAGAAATTGCAAAACTTTATCCTGAGCACGTGAATGGATCACGTCTTCAAGAAATCAACTCCACAGACAAAATCATATACTTGCAATAAAGTATTCAACAGCAAGGAATTGGATGCTCTAAACCAGGGGTCCCCATTGTAAAATCAAATGTATCAACTACCATCAAAGTAGTGGAAGGAAATGTTACAAACGAACTCGCAAAACATATTTTTGAAAGCTTATTATGCCATTGTGTAAATGTCCACGCCCATACATTTACAAAAAATTGTAAAGAGCAACATACGATGAGAAAGGGAAAAGCTAGAGAAAGCGCTAAAGAGACACTCAAAACAAACAAGTACGTAAACAAACCTTGGTAATTCAGAACAGAAACAATTTTGCAACAAATCACTTATACTCAACTAATACTTTTTATATCTGTATGAAATGAAATGCAAAGATTATAAATGAATAAATTTGAACCATCCTCAAGTGTCTTGACTTGATCTTTGGAGAGCCATCTATATTTGGTGACCTTTTGGTGATCTTTTGACTTATAATGAATAATGAAATACAGAATGTTTCTAATAAACATGTCGCTTTGACAAGTCAGAGTTATCCAAGGTGCGGAACAGAACCTTTTTGGTTTAACTTCAGTGGGAACTGGAAGTCAGACTGATTTGGTGTGAGTCTGAGTTGTTCTCATTTGCATATCGAGGGAGTTAAAAAATACAATTATTTAAGTATTTAGATTGTCCATTTATTTGACACTAAGCAGTACGTGTGCATAATGAAGAATCAGTGTAACTGTGTAATAATTTAAGACCAAGTAGAGTATTGGAAAGATTTGATTTATGTAGTGTTTTTACTTTCTTTTTCGTTTCTTTAATGCTTCATCTGAAATTGCTTTACTCTTTGGTACTCTATTATATTTTCTAACACTAGAGCATTTAAATAATGTGACTTTTTATTATATTATTGTAACCAACTTTGTAAATGTTTGGATTACCTCTGCTGTAACCAATTAGTCGCTGCTTACCAAAGTCGTTCTCTACATCATCTTGACAAAGTCAATTTGAAAAGGCATGTTGACAAACATTTTGCAGAAGAAACTTGGCTAGTTCAATGAATGAATGTATTGCTATTTGGACTACTTGACATGTCTGGTTTGAGGTAAAATATGGAATGTTTACCTGACTTTCTGAAGGTTTCTTGTCCCTTCTCAACCGAATCCTTCCAACCTTTATCATAGCCAAGGAATTCATTCTCAAGGCAGCTGCACCTGTAATCCTCAACATCTTCATGGGGCGTTAGCATTGATTTCCTCTTACGGATATATTCTTTGCAATTCCTTACATTAAGGCAGTCAAATAAAATATCAAATTTTTACAAAGCTCTGCCGTTTCCTAATAACCTTGGGACCAATGTGTTTTCAGAACATTTGTAACAGTGTTGCTCAGTACTTGAACTGCAAGTCTCCGTCCCAAGTCTCATCCTTCATAGACTGTAGAGTAAGCGGTAGTTTGTTAGTTTTGGTAGACCCTGAAAGTGGGAGTCATATTCATTATAATAAAGTTGACTAGCGTGGGTCCAAAGAATGAAGCTTCCTTTTTTCACATAAAGCGACTTGCACTTCCATGTCCTGAATTATACAGGTTGTTTGTGGCTGTTTTCATGAAAAGTGTTAATTTTAAGATCATTTTTCAGTGATTTCAGGATAAAAATACTCGAATTTAATCTTTTTGAGTGAAAATTCTTTAATAGTGGACGCTACACGTCATTGGGACGTCGCTGGAGATATCGGCTGGAGTGGGCAAATTCGAGCAAAAACTTATCTGGTCAATCAATCTTTTGTCCATTTGCCTCTCAGTGTATATGATCATTTGAATTGAATGAATGTTTAGAGTACTTTACACTCATAGATTAACATGACACGTGTTATCAAGTCCAAAAATTTGCAAAACGTTACCCCTGTTGCTTCAACCACGTAAGTAAGCCTCGGCGTCTCAGAGCCTACCATTGAATCCAGATCAGAATCGACGATAATTTAGCAAAATGTTTAATATAAGATTTATATATAAGATAAACTTTCTGCATGAATAACAATCAGTAAGCCTGACCACTTTAATGAATCATAAGTACTCTCATAAGCAATTTCATAAACAAGGAATAATTTAGCAAAGTTCCCTTGCGAAATCCTAACCGCCGATTGAGTCATACATGTTTCAATTGGTTGAGATTACCAGACGATATCATTTACATTCTTTGTGATAAAACAAAAGACTAATATTTCCAAGTCTCGTTTTTGACATTCAATTCCAGACTTCGCTATGCTCTGTTAAAAGCGTTCTCCATTAATTTGTTTAAGTTGACTAGAGACCGGCACGCAGTGATGGAGCTACGGAATTGTTTGTACACCTCCACGTTTTGAAAGTATAGTAATCATTTACTGTAATTTACGAAAAAATGCCATTAAAATTTAGGGTAGAGGTAAATCTGTATGAAGCCTTTAATCTTAAGAAAGCAGTGTTGACTCCTCAAAAATCTCAGATTAGATTTTACGTAAATTACTTTTCAGCTTTGATAAATGTCACACGTCTTTCCCAGTAAGTTCTCGATTTCTTATTAGTCAAATACATCTAATTTGGTGTTTTAATGGTGTTTAGTGGGATATTTTGACCCTATAAACATACGGGGTGTTGTCAGGTAGGAGAGAAAAGGGAGATTTGATAAGGTGGAAGGTCATGTCATTACTGTAGATATTTTACTCTTTTATAGAAAGTGTTGCATCCCTCCTTTTCGTGTCTACAGTTACCACTACGTGTTAAACAGACTAAAATTTGAACAATCTCTTTGTGGTGCAAAACTTGAAAATCGCCTTGAAAATTTGCGACATTACGCTAAAAACATACTTAAAAGCTTTTTTCGTCTAACATCTTCAGAGTATTAATGGAAGAGTTGACTGGGTTTCTAATCTGCAACATATAAAAGGGAGAATGCAAACCGATGACTAACATCCTTGGAAGTATGTAAAATAACGCGAAACTATTTTCGAGTCTTAAAAGTCTTTTGCAAAATTTTGTCTGGTAGTTGCAACACTTGAGTCAATGACGTCTTTTTAAGTAATAGGCGACGAGTATTTTAGTTGCATGAATAAACAAGCCAGTTTCCATAATTAATATTTTTCGTATACCACCCTATCTGTGTTTTCTTGCTTGGCAGATTCTTTGGGGATACCGCTTTTAGATGGTCGACTGGGTTCATATGTAATGATATCTGTTAGGATTGTATATTTATAAATATCAAAGCCAAATTAAACTCATGTTTCATTATGACGACTGATTAAGGCGGCAAAACTGTGCGGATGGATCACTTTTTGCCATAAGGGTTGTAAAATTACAAATATTGTTATTAAATTTGTAACACCCTACATTTTTGAACTAGCAACAACATTCCGGCCATATAATACTTAACAAGCTTACCTCTTAAAGCAAACATGAACAATATCAGTCATGGCAGCCTTCATTAAATTTATGCTGGATCACTATTGTCTTACATAACTCACGCAACAGAAAAAGTTGTAGAATGTTAGACATAAAAAGCTTTTAAGTATGATTTTAGCATATTATCAAGGCGATTTTCAAGTCTTGTTCAACAAAAAATTGTCAGAAATAACCTTCATCTAGGAGGTATTTGGTTAATACAAGAGTGGATATATCAAGACAAAATCCCTCTGAAATGATTTTGACGTGCCAATTCAAAACCGTGCAATAGGAGCATTTGACTACTTTTAGACTAAAATGCCAGGTATACAAACGTGCACTCCAAGCATATTTGTGGTAACTTTTTGTTCATTATACCATTGAAGAAATTGGCTGAAGAATCGTTGATTGAGGTTTTCTACAAAAAGGCCAGTGTAGCAGAACAACAATTTCATAACAAAAAAAAATTTTTTTGTAGTTTCTGTTGAAGATATACGAAAAAGAAATAATCCCACAATTTCTTAATGTGCAATAATTTTCACGGTAACTCCATGTCCTTCCCAGAATCTTTTAGTTTATTTATGATTTCGTGACTTTAGCAGTGGTTTGTTAAACTTATGCTGCTCATTAACTTGCTTATGAGATATTTTTTTTCTGTTGTAATACGTGTTTGGAAATATTAAGCAATGGACTAGTCATTTACAAGATGTTGTACTCCCTGAGGTGTATTGAAGTTTTTTCTTGCTAAAGTTTATTGCCTTTTCAAATCCACTGAAGGCAGGGTTCTTCAAACCTCATGTTTAGCAAAAATGTTTACTTTTGATAACATCAGTTAACGATCTCTATAATTGGCCAATACGCTAACTTTTGCTTGCAAAGTTTTTATGTACAAAATTCCAAGAGAAAGAATCTGACAGTTTACATGACCTAAGAGGTTAAGAAATAATTTATATAAAAAGTAAAAACCTGCTTCGAGGATTTGTTGTTGTCTTCAAACAATCACATTGTATTAAACGTTCAATACTTTTCATATTAATTACAAAAATTAGCATGTATTAAAAATTGTATTTAGCTGTTGCGAGGAGTAAGTGCAGTGCCTAAATTTAATAACTTTCCATAAATTACTTGATGACGACACTGCCCATGGCACGTTTATGATGGCAGTGTGCATAGAATTTTCATGGTGATACTTTGCATGGCATTTTAACGAGAACACTGAGAATTGCAATTTCACGATGAGAATGGGCATGAATGGACTTCAGCTTTGACAACAAAACTTTGTTAAGGGTTTGTCATGTAGAATTAAAATCATACAGATACCAATTAGTTCTGAAATCAGTCATTCAAGGCCATTTTCTGATGTTAACAGCTCGAAAACTTTCACTGTATTAATCAATATCATTTTCCCACCAAAGTGGTTGTAGTTACAAACACAAATTTATCTCATTTAAAGATTACTCTGTCTACAAATTTGTTAAACGCAATAGAAATCTTCTAAGGTTACGGAAAAAGTATTCTCCCCAAGAGAAACTAATTTTTCTTGTTGAATTCTTGTACGCAATTCCATCTAGATATAAATTACTACATTGCTTAACACTAAAGGGACTGCTTGAGCTTAATTTTAAACAACTCACTTTGCTCATGTAGATCATTTATTATTTCGCAAACATAGTGAATCTATCATCTCAGCAGACACCAACAGTGAGGTCATTCAGTTTCCAAATGATCTCAAAAGAGTCAGTTCCATAGTTAGCAACCCACACCGTATACAGAAAATATCGTAAATGAAAATACGAGGAAAAAATGAATTGTGGAAAACAGTTGTGTTGTTGTTATTGTTGTTAGGCGCCTCCCTCGATCCGAGGGTTGGCAAGTATGACTTGTTACCTTCATTATCTTCAGCATTTCTTTTAATTTCCCCGAATCTTATGCATCCAGCCCAGGCCTTCAAGTCATCTGTTCATTTCCGCCGTTGTCGTCACTGGCTCTTGTTCTTTCCATTGTTCCCTTTATTACTATTGTTGCCAGGTTTCCTGCAATTTCTCTCGTTACATACCCTGCAAATTTTATCTTTCCTCTGGCTACATCTTTTCTTAAAACTCGCTCTGTGGTTGCTATTTCTAACACTTCTTGATCCGTCTTTAACTTACTATTTACTTACTTAATTTTGTCCTTCAATTTCGAAGATGACGTCACCCTGCAGCCTGGTTTTGCTCGCGACGTTGATGGCTCCTAAAGTGGCTGTGGAGTCCAATACGCGATGCACAGCGCCTGGGACAGGTTGGGCACTGGAAGTCGTGGCCATGATCCTGTTGTGGTGCTGCTGCACGCTGGTGCCGGTGTAGGCATCGCTGCTCAGCCGCATTGTTGTAAGTCGCGTCGAAGTGCTGGATTCTGGCGTCACAGGCACGTCTCCAGACAGGTCTGTCTGCGGCGAGTGTCTCGAGCTGGGCAGGTGGTATATCGCACTTCTTGAGAGTGACTTGGGTAGGCGATTGGTTGGCATTCGGGTGACGTGGCCAATCCATCGGAGCTGTCGGCGGAGGAGGGCTGATTCCACAGTCGGCAGTCCTGCGCTGAGGTAGATGTCAGTATGTAGTAACTTGTGCCACCATTTGAGGCCGAGGATTTTGTGGAGGCAGCGGATGTGGAACACCTCCAGACATTTCACATATCGTCGGTAGAGTAGCCAGGCCTCACAGCCATACAGCAAGGTGGTGAGGCAGACGGCTTTGTAGACGCTGACTTTGGTATGGACTGTCAGGTTGCGGTTCCGGAACACTCGATCTGACAGCTACCCGAAAGCAGCAGAGGCGAGGTGGATATGATGCTCCACCTCGTCTGCGATGTCACAGTCAGAGGTGAGAAAGGAGCCATGGTACAGAAAGCAGTCAATGATGTTGAGGTCTGAACCGCCGACCTGGAAGCCTGCATACCAGCAGGGTCTGGTCCAGTGTGTTGTGATAGCACCTCGGTCTTCCTGGTGTTTACCACAAAGCCAGCACGGCCATAGGACTCCGCAGTGATGGATAGGGTCCTCTGTAAACCATCGTTGCTGTGGCTTTGGAGGGCCGCATCGTCGGCGTACTGAAGCTCAAAGATGATGTCGCGAGAGGTCTTTGTTTTGGCCTGTAGGCACCGAAGGTTGAACAAGCTGCCATCCATCCTGTAGCTGATTGAGACGCTGTCATCCAACGACATGTGTTGACGGGATGTGAGTGTTACAGCCATAAGAAAGATGTTGAAGAGGACGGGTGCAAGCACACAACCTTGCTTCACACCTACGTTCATGCTTAATGGGTCTGATGTAGAGCTCCCAGCAGTGACTCTGGCTGACATGCCATCGTGGAACTCGAAGGACCTGGAGGAATCTTGGCGGGGAGCCAAACTTCTCCATTATGGCCCAAAGCAGAGGCCTGTTGACAGTGTCGAAGTCCTTTGTGAGGCCAATGAAGGCAAAGAAGAGGTCTTTGTGCTGTTCCCGACACTTTTCCTGCAACAGCCGCGCAACAAAGATCATGTCGGTAGTGCTCCTCTCTTGACAAAATCCGCACTGTGACTCGGAAAGGACAACGTCAACAACCTGATGGAGGAGTCGGAAGAGCATGATGCGAGCGTTTCTTTTTGTAGATGGTAATGATGTTGGCATCCTTCCACTGTTGCGGGAGAAGGTCAGCCTTCCACGTCCGGGAGATTAAGTGATGGAGGCGGTGGAGCAGGCAGTAACCGACAAGCTTAAGCAGCTCCCCTGCGAGCCCATCTGGGCCTGCAGCCTTGTTCTTGAGGCCAGCGACAGTCTTCTACACCTTGGCAAAGGATGGTGTGCTGTCGAGTGCAGTGATGACAGGCAGAGAAGGAAGCTGCTGAATGATGGAAGGGTCGGTGACGTTGACCTTATTGAGCAGTTCTCTGAAGTGCTCCGACAAGCGGGAGAGAATGTCCTCATGATCCTTGTGGAGTGTGGTGCCATCTCTGCTACGTACTGGGTGTGTGGATCTGCACGGTGGCCCGTACACGGTCTTGATTGGAGAGTAGAACTGGTGGACGTCATCGGCATCGGTGAAGCCCTTGATATCACGAACTTTGTTGGCCCACCAGGTGTTCATCATTGCCCGAAGCTCGTGCTGAGCCGGAGCATGGAGAATGGGCCAGCGGGACTGGTGGACAGCTGAGGAATGATAATGAAGTGCAGCGACATGCGCCTTGTTCTGTTCCCAAAGCAGATGGTGGATCTGCTCGTTGTTTTCGTCAAACCAGTCCTCGTGATGCCGTTTTGATGTGCCTAGGGCGGCTAGTGCAGCAGAGTGCACTGCTGCGGAAATGCCCTCTCACTCTGTAGTCAGGTGATCCGTGGTGTAGGTTTCGGGTGACTGTGGGGTGGTGGTGTTGGCCAGATTGTCTTGTCAGGTCCACCACGGCTGCAGGGTCACGTAGCATGTGGAGATTTAGCCGAGGGATCGGCTTTGTCTCCTGCACAGGTGGGCGGATGTTGAGGTGAAGGATGCTCCTGATGAGCCGGTGATCGGTCCAGCAGTCGGCACCCCTCATCGCTCTCGTGACCAAGACATCTTGGATGTCCGACTGGCGTGTGATGACATAGTCCAGCAGATGCCAATGCTTGGAACTGGGGTGCATCATGACGTCTTGTGAGCGTCTCGCATCTGGAATAGAGTGTTGGTGATGGCGAGTCCGTGTTCCGCACATAGGCTGAGGAGACGCAGGCCGTTGCTGTTGCAGTTGTCTATCTCGTGACGACCAATGACGCCCCTCCAAACACGATGACTAGAGCCCACTCTGGCATTGAAGTCACCAAGCAGGAGGATCTTGTCGCTGCGGTTGATGTGGCTGAGTGTGGCTGGTAGAAGCGATCCTTGCTGTCCTCGTCTGACATCAGGGTTGGCGCATAGGTGCTGAGGATAGTGGCATAGCGACCTCTCACGAGGAGCAGGCGAAGGGTCATGATGCGTTCGTTTATCCCTACAGACATCTCACTGATGGAGTTGAGGAAGCAGGATTTGATAGCGAAGCCGACTCCGTGAATGCGGCGGTCGTCTGCTGGCAGCCCTTTCCAAAAGAAAGTGTAACCTTCACCAACCTCGGTGAGCGATCCTTCGTCGGGGAGTCGGGTCTCGCTGACTGCTGCGACGTCAATGTTGTATCTTTGCAGCTCTGCAGCGATGAGTGCTGTGCGCCGCTGAGGGCGCTCTGTGTTGTCCCTGTCCAGCAGGGTCCTGATATTCCAAGTGGCGATCTGATACCGCCTATGTCGTCGCCTGTTGATGTTTCAACCGCAGGTATGGGATGTCCTGGCGGGTGCGGTTTCCCGCCCAGGAGGTTGTGGAATAGACAATGTTCAGGCCACCTTTTCTAGGCCCCTCCCCATTCGGGCTGAGCAGTGCGGATCTTGAAGAGAGCTGCTCAGTCGTCCAGGAAGCTGCCGAAGAATGCTGCTACTCCAATCCAGCATCCAGCAACCATCTATCCTGGACCGCCTATGTGTAGGTTGCTGACTGGGGGCTCCCAGCTACATCCAGTGCCTGTTCAAAATTTTAACCTTGTGCTTGAATGTTTATCCTGCCCTGTGTTGACTTGCTTACTATCATGATCTTAGTCTTCTTTGCATTTAACTCCATTTCAAAGTTCTTGCGTGATAATTTATTTAATTCTCTTGTAGTTTTGTTTCTAAATATGCAATCGAGATCGTATAATCTGCATGTCTGGTAGTTGTTAAACTCAAACTATTCTTTCATGTAAGATCTCTTTGATAAAGTACTCACTGTAAAAGTTGAACAAGATGCTTCATAATATACATCCTTGCCTCACCCTTCTTTTTATCTGCTTTATCTGTGTTTCCAAAGGTGGTTTAAATCATCGTTTTCTGTGATCAATATAATTCTGCAATAATCTTGATTTCAGGTGCTGGTGTGTCAGCTGATATCAGCACCTGTATGATCCTCCCATGATTTATTCCGTCAAAGGCTTTGGTGTAGTCTATCAAGCTCGGATACAGATGATAATTTTTCTTTGGCATACATATTTGCTACCATCGAATGATTAAATTTCCCTATAGCCTATGGCATTTCCAACATAGTCAGGTAAGCACTAGAAATGTGACATCAATGAATATTACTACAGATGTCTTTGGCAAGGTTATTTATTGCACGACCACTTAGCTTAAGAAACTTTTTTGTCTTGAACTACATCCATAAACACTTTTTTCAATGGTAGGGGAAGAGAATTGTGGGCATTTGTACAATTTCTCTCAAAATTGGCTGGCTGTGACGTAACATTATCAGATTTTGCGAGATTTTTGTTGGAACATCTGTCATTTCACTTGATACCAAGATCGTAACTGGTCACATGAACATGTCAATAGATCAGAATTTTAATTACTTCACGCCTGCTTGCTAAACTGAAGCCATGGCGTCCCTACTACTGGTGAATTTTTAAACACAATTAATTGCAACAAAAAGCACTACGTACAATACCTATAATTTGAGGTATGGCTAAGCTAGCCTTGTAACACACATGCACAGAACGAAGCTATGTTATTTCCACATTTCCACTTCATTTAAGTTATTCGCTTTGTGTTCCCTAAACCCAAGCAATAAAACTGCCAGATCAAACCGTCAAAATAGTTGTCTCAGATCAAAATGCAAAGTTCATGGGTGTTCCTTTTTTAAGCCTTATCCAGCAAAATTGAAGGCGCATTTGTATGGACTGTATCAACCAGTGAACTAGAATGTCCTTTACCAAATTTGATTACACCAATATTTTAGCAAAACGATTTCCAGACCAAGAAATTTTAAAAGGCTATTTCTTGAACGCAAAGGAAATGTTGTTGTGATAGGATGTCAGACAATTACTTCAGCTTTGACGATGAAACCTACTCATCGGAACCACTTTTAATTGTTGAATTTATGGATTGCAGGGACGCTTTGAGCAAGGGGTGTACGCAAGAGAGAAAAGGTGAGCCAACGATGGATATCATACCCTCATGAAAACGAAGTGATGGAGGTATATTTAAAACAATCGATTGAATACGATAATAAAAAGTTTTATGCCATTGGCTTATGTGCCTGCAGATGCTATGTAAGGTAGATAGTGTCTTGAAAATTCTATACCAGGTTTTAGCAAAACATAAATTACCCGCAAGAGGAAAAGACAAATATCTCATCTTATGACTTGTTAGATATAAATATTTGATTTTAGTTGATTTATTGGAGTATGTACCTGGTATTACGCATCCCATACCTGTGAGTCTGCGGATTGGATATTTAGTCACGCACCTATAATGCCCCTAGTTAGCACCCCATGTAACTTATACTAAGAATTGAAAAAGGAAAACTTGGAAGCGACTTTTGTTTATTTGTATGGCAAGTAGCTGTATTCTTTAGGACTTGTAGAGCTTGCGAACTATGAAAAAAGCCTACGTCACATATTAGATAGATCCTTCTAAACATTTTAGTGAATTTGTTTCTACAAATTTGACATGATCTTGTTTTAATACTGACTTTATGGACATCTCCACGTGTTCATACAATGAAATTCTGGTGACGGTAGGTCATCCTCATTGTAAACCTTTTGTTGCATTGTCAAAATCAGGGGGAATAAATACAGCAAAAATGCAAGTTCGGAATAATAGTCTTAAAGAATGGGTAGGTAAAATTCCTTGAGCAATAGATGGAAGCTGTGTTCTTTAAGCTCCTGTTGATGTGAAAGTTCATGGTAGTTTAGGAACTGAGATGACGCACTTTTGCCCTCTGTCTCCATTGTAAATAAATACTTAAATACTCTCACCTCAGGCTGCGTATAGTCAGTAGCACTTCTCGAAAGCAAACGGTCTTGGGCCTTAAATTTTTTAAGATCTTTGTATAAAATATTTCTAAACGCTTAACCTCTAGTAAAACAAGCACGGAAAAAGCAATGAATAAGCTTGTTAGGTTCCTTACAGTGGTATGGATTTGGCAGAAGGATGCCTCTGTCTTATCAAATTCAGTTCAAGGTATCGTGTTCTTTCTAGCTATTTAATTTTTTGCAACAGTCCTTTGTTTGTTACGTTCATTTGTACCTTGTGTTTTGGGGTTGTTTTTAGTTTATGTCCTTAAGTTTTTAGGGTTCCAAGTGCTGACCCCTGCTGTATGAACGAAATATATAAATTTCACACTATTTAACTGAAGGATTTGAAAATTGATTGATTTTTAGATGTCTGATACATTGTGGAACGATTATCTCTCTTGATGCTAAAATACATTTTGGTCATTTTTTGGTAGCATACTCGTTACCGAGCGTAGCTGACTCCTATGAGAATTTTTCACTAGGAAGTGAGCTCTTTATGAGAATGGGCTCCCGTTACCTTCTCTCACCAATGTAATTGGTTTGGGGGGATGCGAATTCGAACTCGCACCCTCTGGACTGCAGGATCGTCTTCTTATCCACAATACCATGCCGGCTCATAAAATAGATATATTTACACATAAATACATACATACATACATACATACATACATACATACATAAACACACATATACATACATACATACATACATACATACACTCGTGCGTGCCTTATGGAAGCCTTTTTGTTACTCGAAAGCTGTATCTACTAAGTTGGGTCTGCAAATCATTCAGGGCAAATTGTATAATTTTATCAACTATTGCTTAAAGCTATTCATAACGATATTTGTTATACTTCACTATTTCTCGCAACTGAAAGTCAAAGTTACGAAAAGCTGTAACTGGTCTGATGAATGTAGTATGGAACGGTCATGGTCGATTTTTGGTGCTTTGTCGTATTTGATAGGAATATTGTATATATGTATGTACAATATTATGGTTGTTAAAAGACATACCAAAAATATACTGGAAAGCGTTCTACAGCTGACACTCTTCTGACCAAGAATGTCAAGGATGAGCAAACCATGAGACATGAAGCCACTGTGAATCGAAACCAGCCAGTTAAAAACATACGCCAAAAAGTGAGGGGTTTCTTCTATCTCACTTGAACTATCTTGATTTGTATCCAGTACTTGTTTCCGTCATTATGCTTTGCACTATTTAGCTTGTGCTGCAAAGAGATGTTAATTTGCATAAAGAATAATTTCAGAATTACATTTGGTCCATTCAATCCGCATTTACTATGGGTGGCAAATGTCTTGATTAAAAGGAATGTTCGATCTAATGAACCCGGATATTGTATCCATGAGCAACAACTATTCTTCAGCACTCACCGCAAACATGTTTGGATGAGACGTCCCGTCTTGTTATACATGATGGATATTGTTCAGCATTTAATCTACGTGGGAGGATTCAAAATCATTAAGTTAGATAGTTGTGACCGAAATTGAGTGGATTTAATAAACTGAATTTATCTATGCAAGGCAAAACAAACATTTGCTATTGCAAGTGTTTTGTTAATAGTTCGCAATATAACAGCTAAATATTGAATATTCGTATTCCTGTTTGCATAAACAAAACACAAAATTGACTACCTATGTTGAAAAAACACAACAGTTGATTGCCTTTGGTAAAGTTGTCGTGGTGGGGAGATACCGTATCAGAATCTGGCATTGGTTGTCACATGAAACAAATCGATTGTATGATTGGCAAGATGAATTAAGCAGTCCAGCAGTCCAGTGCACAGAATTTGCAATGGTTTTGGTGAACTACGCTCTCTGTCTTCCCACTACTTTTCCAGAGATCGCAAAATGTTTTAATTCATTTCTTGGTATGACATGGCAAGAAAACGTAACCTGACGTTTGGCTATAAATGTTCATCAGGTGGCGCTTGGTGTCTGCTCTTCTTAGTACCTCGTCGTTGCTGATATTCTTTATCAATGGAATCCTTATGCGTCCTCAAAGACACATTCCGGTAGCTCTAATCTTTTCTTAGTGCTTGAGCTGATAGTTTTTGTCTTATACATTTGTACAGGAGAAGACTTCGGAGTCTGGTACCAGTATTTATGTTCGTCGCTTTTAAAATATTCTCAGTTGATCTTAACGCTGTTTTGGCTATGCTAATTCGCTGAAGAGTCCTTTAGTCCAATTCACCATCTGAATTCATAGTGCTACCTTAGTAAATGAAACTGTGAACCTTCTTCAGATCCTCGGCTCATTCACAAATTGTGTGCATGAGCCTGTAAGTGTCATAAATCTACATTAACATAAGTGCGTGTGCAATGATTCGAAGAGTATAATATTCTTATGCATTGCTACTTTTACAAAGTATGCAGTTTCTGCGTCTTCTTTTCCTAACTTACATGATTGCTTATAACGAAACTAAGCAATGTGATCCTTATCTTTCCTTTCGATGTGACCACAGTGTACTTTTTATGTCTGCAATTAAAGAGTCGGGAACACTTTTAACACTTTATATGAGCTGTGTATAAGAGGATTTGAACTGTGATCTTCAGGTTTCATTATTTTAAATCCAAGGACGTGTGGTTCAAGGACCTGATTATCCACACCACTTTTTAAAGGTAAGTATGTGGAGTACACGCTTTATTGTATTTTTATGGTTTCAATATTTTGACGTACCATGAAGTGTAAAAGTCATGTTCACAATTTCCCTTTCATCCTTTTTGTTAGAAATAAATTCAGAGGAAAACTATTAATATAATAAAATAGAATAAAAAAATTAATCGGCACTGAAAACATCATTTTTAAACCTCACTTGTTGTTTGAGCAAATCGGTTTAATCCGGACTTATTTTTAAACGAAGATACATTAAATCTTCGTAGCTTCTAATTTCTTACCTTTTTCATTCGGTGGGATAAACAGAAAACGGATAAACTAGAGAGGGAATTTTTAATTTCATCACAAAAATGAGATACAAACAATTGAGCTAAAATGGTTCAAATTATTGATTCCACCATTATCGTTCAAAGCGATGAACTTCCAAAGACGACATGTTAAAAATATTTGCTAAAACACTGTTGACAAAGTTTATCATGGAAGGTTACCCTACTCTGTCTTTGTGTGTACACACAGCAAGTATCTCTTTCTTCTGCTCGGAGCGATGCTATCTATCGTACTTGTCAATGCAAAAGATGACGTAATCATAGCAAGCGCAGTTGTGGTGTATAATTCTCATAATAGAAGCAATAGTTGCTGTCAGGACAAGTTCCATGTCAGAAATGCTCCATAGGTGTTCTAAAACATTCTCATAGTTTTAAGACTTGCTCCTCAAAACCTGTTTAAAGTGAACTTCGTTATGGTGGATAACATTGATACTTCGATGCAAACAGTAGAGCTTGACGCAGATTTTCAAAACTGGTTCTAAAAGATTAGAAAGCCATTTAGCCAATTTTACGAGGAGAGCATTCTAAAAGAAAACAACCAAAAGTTGTCTGTTTACTTTCGGTATGTTGATGACACCTTTGCCATCTTTAAAACA